>JAGKTI010000630.1:63425-74274 GCA_018397915.1 Birgus latro | reverse complement strand
CTCCACCACCTCCGTCTCCAAAACAAAACAAACTGCCGACGATCTTCTGCCTCTGACGAAAGGCAAATTATGTGCACTGAATTCTTTCTTTTTTGTCTTTCTTTATTAATTTATACACTGTATATGCTCCTTTACTTTAGTGTTAAGAAGACAAGTAATAAGTATTGTTATTGCAATTTGGGGGGGTGAAAATCCATCTCCAACACACGTTACCGACAGTCGGTACTGCCTCTGTGAATGATTTTCTACCAATTAACCACTTCAGTACTGTGACGTCTATTTCTACTTTATTTACGCTTCCTCCAGCCGATTTTATGGCACTCAGGACTGGACTCACATACTGAAGGGGCTAACGAAGGCTGTACCAACCCCGTGCACTTCCACAGATCCAACCTACACTGACTAAAATTGTCTGGTGGCAGCAAGAACAAAATGAAAATACACCCAGCACTGAAGGGGTTAAATGTATATTAAATGCACTATATTGTTTTTTGTCATAACTAATTTATTTATATATGCTTCTTTAATTTAGTGTTGAAAGGACAAGTAATAGGTATTGTCTTAGCAATTTTGGGGGGTGATAATTCGGTAATTTAGCAATTTTGGGGGGTGAAAATTCGGTAAGCCGGAAAAATCAGTAACTTGAACCAGGGTAGAGCCCCATATAGTTCAGCTTATGAAGGGTTTACTGTACATATAAAAGGCAACGTGCAAATACGCAAAATTAGCACAGAACCCCAATTTGCCATCATCATAGTTTCAATTGTGGCCACATTACATACACCAGGTTGCACTTCCATACTACAAATACTCCATGTATCCACTTACTCAACACCAAAATGGACTACCTATCCACATCACCTGCTGACAGTATTTGAAATTAGCCATCTGATGCAAATCTAGGTCATGCCACGTTGCCAATGACATTGTGCTTACTCCTGACTTCCAGTCGAAGTTGGAGAACTTCCAAGTGATGAACTAACTGACAGTGATGCGTAAACAGTGTATATAGTGATAGTAATATACGTAAAAGTATGTGAATAGAATTACAGTAAATCATAAAATCATGTAATGTAAGGAAAACAAGAAATGTGTGATTTACTGCAACTAATGTGACTGTGTGCAGCATGAGTATTTATAGTGCCTTATACCAACATAATAAAAAAAAAAAAAAAAGTGAAAGTGAAAATACGTACTTTTAGCACAGAACTTCCCATCATCATATTTTCGACTGTGGATGTATTACATACACCAGGTTGCGTTTTCACGCTACAAATACACCATGCATCCTCCATCTCCACACCTAAGTGGACTATCCATCCACATAAACCGCTGGCGGTAGCTGAAAGTAGCCATCTGACGCAAATCTGGGTGTGCTGGACCAAAACATCTGTTTTCGGGTGGAAAACAGCTGAAGTGAGCACTTTTACTATCACTAGGCTTATTTTGACCACTTTTCAGTCTGTTCATCGAAAGAAAAGAAAATTGAATATAGCCAGCATTCTAGGTACCAGTAATTTCGTCGCCCAGACACTCGGCAATCTAGGCACAAAAGCCGAAAAGGCTTCGGCCCTGAACAGGTTAAGAAGCTGGAAGTCATGTGCAAAGAGAGTACTGAATATGGAAAATTAATCCAGAGTTGATGAATTATGGTATGTATTGCTGAATTCACAAGTCCCTGGTACAATGCATGGCACATCAAGTATGAACTGATAAGGCTGAGTATGTCACAGCACATCTTGTTGAATCAACCTCTTAATAGCAGTCACACTATACTGTTACTCCAGCATTCCTTTTGCTTCTACAAAGAATGAGAGTTCAAGCCTATGCACCAGGAACTTTTAACTCATCTATGGGCATTAACTTGTACTTGTGGCGCACCGTCCAAAAGTGTATGATGGGTGCAGGCACATCCAGGCAAGCATGAGGCAGAACTTAAAGGCATCAGTTCATACCATCTATAGCATCTTCTTCCCTAAATACATTTTCTGTGAATACTGTACCTTAAAACACAAGAGACTATTTCTGCTGGGAGTTCAGCAGTCTTCTCATAACTGTTCAAATAAATGAATATGGTTGATTAACTCACTCGTGGTCAAGACAGACATAACACTGTGTTCCACCTAAACCCAGACAATTTTATTTCATTGAGTGAGTTACAAGAGCCTTAGAGTAAAAAAGAAAAAGGGGGAAAAAATAAGTATGGTAAATCCTTATCTCAGAAACTCACTGATGATATTGTTGATGAAGGCCTGAAGTCCAATCTGCCTGTCCTCCAGGAAGATGGGATCAAAGTTGTCTCCAAACCATCGCTTAGGTGGCAGTGCAAATCTCAACCCAGGGAACTCTGACTGAAGCTGAGTATAGGAACACAGAAGATATATACGTTGTTCAGCAAAACTAAAGGATGTGGAATAATTTTTTAATAGACTCAATTTTCCCTTGTCACAATTTCCATCCTATCGCATTATCTGGCACTCTCATCCTGGCTCTATTAAAACAATATCCGGCGAAATCAGGCGATATCCGGCTCAGAAATGGGAATAATCAGTGGTACTATGTATTTTTCAGTGGTAATGTGTATCATCCAGCTCAGAGATGGGACCCAATCAGTGAATGGGCAGTCCCTAAAACACAACACCCAATCACAATGCACTGCAGAAGCAGCCCACCCAACACACCAAGCCAACCGTCACCTCTCAATCACTGGATGCTGTATGGTGAGGACCTACCATTTGCTCGCTCATAATTATATAACATTACAGGTACTGTATACAGTATATTCTTTATGATATGTATGATTATAATTATTATGTGCTGTATTACTGTATTTCAATACTAGTACTGTACTGTATTTTAAGCTTGATTTTAATCTTTTATTCATGGGTAATACTGCAGGAAAGCTTTTAGGATAGAGGGTCAAAACAGACGGTTTACGGTGGTGATGTATTATCCGGCTCAAAGCAAATGGATAGCCGATTGGGATACTGATGCAATATACAGCAATTTGCAGTATCTGGCAGGGGGATTGGCTGAATTACGCCAGATATCTGAGAGACTACTGTAGTGTCTGTATATGAGAAGGAAGTGAGACAAGAATATTACTGTTAAAGAAAAGGCAAAATGAAAAGACATTTATAAATAATGAAGATAAAAAAAAATAAAGGTCATGAGAAGGATTTGTAATACCATGGTTAGAAAGACAGTGAGAAACACCAGTATTACAAAAACTGATGGTGTAAGAGAGGTTCTTCCTTTAGGCTATATATATAAAAGCACTACTGAATTAATCCCCCTCTTCTTCCTAACCCTACCTTGCATTACTTTGGTGAATATAACTCAAAATATGAAAATCAAAGCACATAACATGAAACTTATCAATACAGAGGCCAACAACATGGAGCCACAAACACATTCACTCATTATCCAAGTTTTCAAAATTCTTGGCAGCATCTCAAAGATATACAGCTCCCACAAAATAATTCTTTAGGTAATTAAGTAAAGTTCTCAGTAAAATGGGCCTGGAATCTTCTTCTTTTTTTTTTTCCTCCACACTGCCCCAACTAAGTCAATAACTGCAAAATGTAGAAAAGCATGGGTCACCAGCCTGGAATCCAAATATTGCAGTCCTCATTATAAGTTGCCTTGCAGACATAACTTTTTGCTATTAAGTACAGTATACATTAAAAGAAAAAACTACACATAAAGTTCCTTTCTTACCTGTACAGTTGACCTGCTAGTTTCCTCCACATTACAGTAACAGTTGTATGGAAAAAGCTGTAATATTGTGGAATATACCTCTGACTAATATGGAGGACTGCTTATATGGTGAACAGGAGGTTTACTCTGTCTGTGTTTTTATTATGAATTACTTATGTACACTTAATACATTGGTGCACACTTACCAACAGCCAGACACCACAGCTAACTGCTACAGCAAAATGTCCAGCAAATCTACCCCACACTGGTAGACTTATTTTCACAATGATGTCATCTATCACTTGCTTGTGGCATTCCCTAGTTAACAGTAGTATCATAGGCATAATGCTTTATTGATACTATGTACAGTATACTGCATCTTGCTTTCCTGAGACTCATGCAGGTAAAACATAATGAGCCAACTCACCCTCCTGTTGAGTCTGACAAAGTCAGTATAGCGGCGGAAAACAAACCACTGGTCACCTGAAGGCTGGTGAAGGACCTGTATCTTGAATACCTGTCAGACCCAAGTACAACTGGTGTAAGTTATCACTCCTGATAATCAAATTTAAGAGCACGTATTGGTGTGCCTTTAAATAGGAATATCATGTAAACCAGACATATAAAACATGAATTCAAAAACCAAACCCTCACTAAATTTAAAACAAATGATGCTTCTGAATAATTTTAATCAACTTGGTAATAACTAAAAAATGCCATATGTTACCACCTGTGACTCTACAGCATTAAATTTTTCAATAATTTCAAATTCATCCCTCCTAATAAGAACCTCATGACTTCTTAACAGCAATTTTTTTTTTTTTAATGCAAGGAAGAAGGAACCAAAGGCCGTGGGCCCGCAAAATGTTCCTTCTGAGAACAAACAAAAACAATACAAAAAGAGAGCCAAATTCAAGATCCATTGTTCATTTCGAGAAGCCTGGACACACTGCGTTTGAAGGACTGGAGATCATATGAAGTAGGAAATACAGACAGAGGAAGATAGTTCCAGAGTTGACCGGTTGCATAAATGAAGGACTGGGAATAACAGTTAACTCCTGCATTAGAGAGCTGGACAGAAAAGGAATGAGAGGTTGTTGCTAGACGGGTGCTACGAGCCCATCGTAGAGGTGGAGGGATGCAAGCAGACAGTTCAGAGGAACAGTAGCCATTGCAGTAGCGATAGAAAAGAGATAAGATGCAACAGTGCGGTGAAGAGACAGAGGTTGAAGGGATCCAGTAAGAGGAGGAGAGTTAATGAGACGAAAAGCCTTTGACTCCACCCTATTGAGAAGGGCTGCATGTGAGGAGCCTCCCCACACATGAGAGCTGTACTCTAAACAGGGGCGAATAAAACCCATGTACGAAGTCAACAACTGTGCAGGGGTAAAGAAGGTTCGGAGTCGGCTTAGCACACCTAATCTCTTGGAAGCAGATTTCACAAAAGATGTAATATGTTCCTTCCAAGATAAATCCCTAGTGAATGAAACCCCAAGCATGTTTAAGGATGATGCAGGAGTGAGCTGTACACTATTAAACATCAGTGGGCACTCCTGTGAAGACTCTGGCGGGTTGATAGGTGTAAGAATTGAGTCTTTGATGCATTAAAAACAACAAGATTATTTTTACCCCACTCAAAGATATGAGCCAAGTCAGACATTAGGTGTGCCATAGCCTCATCCCTTGTTTGCTGAAGTAACTGCTGAGACGGAACGATGAAGGGTGGAATCATCAGTGTACGAGTGGATAGGGTTAGAGGTACAGCTTAGAAGGGCACTGATGAATAAAAGGAAGAGAGTTGGTGATAGGACACAACCCTGAGGAACACCACTGTTGATAGATCTAGGAGAAGAGCGATGGCCGTCTACAACAGTAGCTATAGAACGACCAGAAAGGAAGCTAGAGATGAAGGCACAGATAGAAGGATAGAAACCGTAAGAGGGCAGTTTAGAAATTAAAGATTTATGCCAGACTCAATCGAAAGCCTTTGAGATGTCAAGTGCAATGGCAAAGCTTTCACCAAAGTCCCGAAAGGAGGATGACCAGGAGTCCGAAAGGTAGGTGAGAAGATCGCCAGTGGAGCGTCCCCGATGGAACCCATACTGACACTCAGAAAGAAGGTTGTGATAGGAAAGATGCTTTAAAATTTTTCTGTTAAGAATAGACTCAAACACTTTTGAAACACAGGATGTTAAAGCAATTGGACAATAGTTAGAGGGTTGGGAATGGTCACCCTTCTTTGGGACTAGCTGAATGAGAGCAAACTTCCAGCAAGAAGGAAAGGTACAAGTTGATAGACAAAGGCGAAAGAGTTTACCTAGGCAGGGTGTAAGCACTGAAGCACAGTTCTTGAAGACAACAGGAGGGACCCCATCAGGCCCATATGCCTTGTTAGTATTGAGACCAGTGATGGCTGTAAATACATCAGCTGAAGAAATTTTAATGTCAGGCATAAGGAAGTCAGAGGGGGGAAGTGATGGAGGAACAGCACCGGAATCGTCTAAGGTGGAATGGGAGGAGAAAGTCTAAGCGAAGAGATCTGCTTTGTCAGTAGGAGAAACAGCTACTGAGCCATCAGAGTAGAAAAGAGGAGGGAAGGATGATGAGGTAAAGTTGTTAGAAAGGTTTTTGGCAAGGTGCCAGAAGAAGAGTGAAGAATTCGAGTTGGAGAGTTGAGAACATTTAGTGCGGATGAAATTACTTTTAGCAGAACGAAGAACAGACTTAGCACGATTCCAGGCAGAAACATAAGAAAGATGTGATTCAGGGGTGGGTTGGCTCAGGTACCTTTTGTAGGCCCTCTCCTTGTTGCGGACAGCATTAGAACAAGTGTGATTAAACCAAGGCTTTCTTGCATTAGACAAAAGATATGAGAAAGGAATGTATGCTTCCATGCCCGAGAGAATAACCTCCGTAATGCGTAAGGCACACGCAGATGGCTCCCGGCCATGGAAGCAATAATCATTCCAGGGAAAATCAAAGAAGTACTGCCTGAGGGCCTACCAATCCGCAGTTCCAAAGTGCCACAGACGACGTTTCTTAGGAGGATCCCCAGGCCACACAGGAGCTATAGGACAGGTTAAGATAATGAGGTTATGATCGGAGGAGCCCAACGGAGAAAAAAGATTAACAGTATGAGCAGAAGGATTAGTTGTAAGGAAGAGATTAAGTATGTTGGAGCTCTCTCCAAGGCGGTCAGGGACACGGGTAGGGTGCTATACAAGCTGCTCTAGGTCATTAAGGATAGAAAAGGTGTAGGCTTGTTCACCAGGTGGATCAGTGAAAGTAGAGGAGAGCCAAAGGCAGTGGTGAACATTGAAGTCTCCAAGAATGGACACTTCAGAAAAAGGAGAAATGGATAGAATGTGTTCCAACATAGAAGTAAGATAGTCGAAAAATTTTTGATAGTCAGTAGAATTAGGAGATAAGTAAACAGAACAGATATATTTAGTCAGAGAATGACAGGAGAGCCGAAGCCAGAGAGTAGAGAATTCAGAAGAATCAAGTTCAGGAACACAAGAGCAAGAAAGGTCGTTGAGTACATATACACAACAGCCACCTTTGGCTTTGAAATGAGTATAGAGAAAGTAGGAGGATACAGAAAAGGGTTTGCTGTCAGTTGCCTCAGACAGCTGAGTCTCTGTTAAGAAAAGTAGATGAGGTTTAGAGGAGGAGAGGTTGTGTTCCACAGAAAGAAAGTTAGAAGAAAGGCCACAAATGTTGCAGAAATGAAGAAGAAGTGAGTCAGACAGTGGTTCCAGGCATGAGTCATCACCGGGAGAGGGGCGGATGGTGGGGGAATTTATGGTCCCCCCCCCCCCCGGGGACTCCGAGGCACTGTTATAGTACGTCATTCTTAATTTTGAAAAGGTAGTGTAGTGTGTGCTGTGCATGTAGTTTGGTGATGACAGTTAGAAAAACTTGTGCTGGAGAGCATGCTGGCCTACTCTCCGTGTAACTGAAACACTGAAAAAGTTCAGCAAAAGCGGATGGTCGGGAACTAGTCCCGAGGGCTGATGAAACGGGAGCTCCAGCTCTCCCTATCATCAACTTTCCATCCACCTTGGGAGTACTGCTCTGTTCAACTGGTGCTACAGTCACTCCTACTGGAGTGTTCCTGACATTATCATTTTCTGTATATCAACATACAAAGCAATTAATTCCAAAATTCCACAGATTACATGCTGATAAGCACCTGAGTACAGTAGTACCCCAATGTACTGATTATGCTAGAATATGAACTTTTCACAACCTTTATACAACGGACAGAACGATAAGAGAAGTACAGCTTCGATCCCAAGTTACCAAATACCCATTAGGCTCACTGACTGTCAGAAAAGATATAAGTATGTGAACATCTTTCAGACATCAATTTCAATCAAGGGAAAAAATACACAACAGCATAATTACTGAATTCCTTCAAGTACAGACTCTAAACTCTCTACAAATAGTATCAGTAATGGAGGGGAAAAAAAAAATTGTCTCATATCATACTGACTGCCTAAGGTTATACTTTCATGAGTATTTGTGGAGTATTTACATGCTCTGTTTTACCCTGCTGCAAAGTACATCATCATCATCTAATCCTGTGTTGTCCCACGAGATGTGTAGGAGCCTGGAGCTAGGCAAGTTGGTCCTGACATTTTGATGAGAGTGACCAGCCTCACTCATCCCTGAGTGACATTACATGAACAATAAATCCCAACCATCCACTGGATATAAACCTGCACAGGATCAATCTGATTGGAGAGCCTAATTAACCACTAAACCACCAGGCACCATAATGTGGTTATATGGTTACCACCCAGTATAGTTTCCTGGTGGACAGGAAACCATTTGGCTTGTCACTCAGTGAAGAGTCATCCGTGGACAGATGGAAGAGGAAAGAATGAAGGAAAGAAAGACAGAAGAGGAAAGAAGGTAAGAATAGAGAAAAGGGCAGTCACCCAAAAGCAGCACTTCTAGTGAGTGGATGGTGTCCCCACCTACCACTGACGTAAAGTACAAAATACAGTAAAAAAAATATTTTCAGTAACTGTGCAAACACTGCACTTTTGTTAGGGTACAGTAATTCCTTATTTAACATACCTTCACTTAACATACAGTATTTTTTATATCATCATCATCATCTAATCCTGTGTTGCCCCAAGAGAAGCGTCGAAGCCCGGGAGTAAGCAAATTGGTCCTGACATTTAAGATGAGAGTGACCAGCCTCAATCATCCCTGAGTGGCATTATGTGAGCAAGAAACCCCAACCACCCCTTGGATACAAACCTGCATAGGCTCAATCTGATTGGAGCATCATAGTTACCCACTAAACCACCAGGTGCCTTAATCTGGTTATATGATTACCACCCAGCATAGTAAATGGTTTCCTGGTGTACAGGAAACCATTTGGCTCGTCACTCAGTGAAGAGTCACCCACAGGCAGAAGGAAGATGAAAGAATGAAGGAAAAGACAGAAGAGGGAGTGTAGTGTCACCTGAAGGCATAAGGAAGAAGAAAGAATGAAGGAAAAAAGACAGAAAAGGACAGAAGAGAAGAAGGATGGAAGAGAGGAAAGGGAAGTCACCTGAGAGCAGCACTAAATCAAGTGAATGGGTGGTGAGTGCCCCCACAAAAATGGTGTTCATCAACATAGGAACACTTCACATGACATGCCGTCATGCCATCACTCATTATTTATCCCTTCAATCGAGTAATGCCTTTTCTTTTCTTTTTCTTCTTCTACCAGATTATTTTACTCAAACTGGGAGAGAGACAAGGTGATTCTCAGTGTTATGTGCCAGCTTGGGGAGCTTGGGGAAAGAGATGATATGGTGAGACAGCTTAAGTACCTGGATGCAGTAACAGAAGAGAGGCAAATGTGCTGGGGAAATAGAAAGCAGTGCAACACAGGGATGGGACGTGGCTAGTGCTTAGAAGGCCTTGTTATGAAACAGAAGTCTGAGTATGGAAACTGGAGGAGACTTGTATGAGGGTTTTAGTGTCCCCCTCAACAGATGAGTATGAAATCAGTGTGGCACGACAAGAAAAAGTCATGAGTTGGAGCAGTGGAGATGGAGAGTGGTCAGTGGACAGAAAAAGTAATACCTTGTAATGTGATTCATGACAAGAAAGTCTGTGGACACCAAAGTCAAAGAGTGTGTGCTTAACTGATATACTCATCTAGAGAAAATGGATGTAAACATGGTTGTGAAAAGGGTTATACGTGAGTGGGTGTCAAGGTGGGAGACAATGATGCTGGTCAAGAAGAATGTGAATAGATATGGTACATGAGTACAAGAGAAAGTGATGAATGAAGTTGTTGAGACTTGGGAAGCAATAAAGGATAAAGCTGGCTGGATGAATTTTGTTCACAGGTGCACAGGACAAGGGTATGGTACCCCTTTTAAAACTTATGCTGTAATTGTTAGATAGATTAACTAACAGGTAACATGAGGTGAATGTGTGTGGATGATTATGCCTGTGAGGTGGAGTTAGGATTCCAGGACTTGAATGGTGAGTGAATGAGAGTGTGGCCCATTTCACTGGGCACGCTGTTGATTAGTTCTCCTTCAATCATTTTTTTCCCTTGCTTTCTTTCTTTTTTTTTCTCAGTACTAGCTCAACATATCTTTGGGTGAAAAAAGAGGTTGACACAATGACAACAATGATAACAACAAAGACAATGACAGTGACAACATAAAGGAGGAGGAGGAGGAGGAGACATCCCTGGTGGAGATGAAGTTAATGAAGACTGTATCTAACTCCTTCAGTTTTCCAAAGATAAAGAAACTGTCAAGTCACAGCAAAAAAAAGTAAGAATGTCACCAGACTGAAGGGGCTAGCCTAAGCGGTCAGGTTGTGCTGTGAAGGATCTGGACTGATAGAACTTCCAAGCATCTGTCTCAATTTGTAGCTAATTATTGAAACTGCTTAGGAACTTCATTATTAATAGCAAACAGATATATCCATGCACAACACAAATACAAATACAAGTACTTGTCAAATTTAAATATCATTTAATACAGTATATCTTTCTTGCTGGAGCATATCATATATCTCAGTGAAGCAACTTTCACTTAACATGGCAGTTTTTAAGAAGACAGTTCCAGTTTTTAGTGAGGAATCAATGTATAACATCTTAAACAGTATACAGTACCATATA
>JAGKTI010000630.1:28300-48511 GCA_018397915.1 Birgus latro | reverse complement strand
AGTAGAACAAGGATATCTGAGAGCTAATCTGTCTGCAAGCTGATGATGCAGTTATGATGGCAGAAAGTAAGAATGTTTTGCAGAAGGTGCTAGTGGAGGAATCTGAAAGAGTTTGCATCATCATCATCATGAGTCTGCATGAGAGAGAGCAAAATACTGTAATGGTACTTGAAAGGAAAGAATATGACACAATAAATTTTGATATATATATATACCTGTACCTTTTTTTTGTCAGGTATAATATATACTCATGGTGCTTTCCTGTACAGGCCTAGTGCCTAGGGCCAATAGCATTTCAACAGGAATCACAGCTGGCTAGTATGGTCATTAAACTTTGGCAAGAAAAAATATATCCATTTCTCCCACATCAGCTTATTCACCTGACTTAACCCCTGAGACTTCTAATTATTCTTCAAACTGAAGCTCATGAAGACTTTATACTGATGGGACTAAAAACATCCATTCTAAAAATACCGTATAAGCATCCTGAAGAGTATCATGAAAGAAGGTTTCTACCAATTATTCCATCTGTGGTAGTGGCAATGACACAAGTGTGGATGCAGGAGGGGTGTACTCTGAAGACGATAACTGAAGGAGCTAGCTATGTCTCTAATGCTTATTAAAAAAAAAAAAAACTGCTTATCATTATCAAAATTTTTGTGTTCACTAACACAAATTTTATGACACTTTATGGCTCTGATGCTCCATCACCATTTACAGTTTCCCATCCCTCTACTCCTAATTAGCTACTAGACATGCATGTCTCAACAAATGGTCACGGGAAAAAAAGCAGTGAAAGTCGACCCATTTTCAGAACAAAAAAAGAATGTCTTACGTCAGATCCACATGTATTATCATTATCTCCAATACCTCATTCACCACCACCACCACCATCATCATCATCTTCTCTGATGGATTGTTCCCTCCTATGAACCTACAACAGAGGAACTGCCACCAGGCTAATTTGTCCTCACATACCAATACCCCTCTTACTTTCTCAGGTATTTCATTTTCTTTTCTCACCTGTGAACTGCCATATGCTTCACTGACATCAGGTCCACTTCTTCTATTATCCTCATTTTCAAAGAATTTTTCCTAGTACTCTATAAGGTAAGTGCTCTACCAGAGCTTTTACCTTACCAGAGGTCTGGTACCTCCATGAATCCAGGCTGTGTTCATAAATAACAAACTAAGACATTCGTAGATGCATCAAACTCTGAATCAAATGGTGAAGTACCAGCTTCAGTTTTTCAAAATGAAAACTTATAACAACAGTTTGTGTACTTATAATAAAAAGCCTAATAAAACTTTGATGAAGAAAATCAAACAGTACATCCTCTGCTATGATCACTCAATTTCCATGTGGAATACAAGATGACCAACTTTTGTCTCTATTTTTTTCGAGGCATGGAAACATAACCCACTAAAGCTATAAAAAACGGTTAAACTTGTTTAATACTATTAAGAATTGGAGTCTCCTCTACAAAGAAGAGGATCAAAACCTTGGTACTGTCTCATTACAACTGTGGGCATCTACTGACAGGAAGGGTTGGAAAACCAACTTTAGGGGTTAAAATTTAAGTAGATACTGCAAATATGCTAAAAAATCTAAAGGACCATAAGTACAGCTACCATTTGAAAATATACATGTAAAGGTCAGGTTTCAATATTAGATTAGCCTTTTTTTTTTTTTTCTTAAAGCCTTTGTACCTAAATGATTCCCTAGTTCATAAAATCGTAAATGTATGCTTTACTTGTGGCAGAAGAAAGACCCTACCAATTCAATTCATATTCTTTCAGTTTGTTTTCTGTATTTATTTGACTACAGTATTTTCTGGGTGGCAAATTACCTTTTCCTGCTGAAAAATATCCCACTGTTTTTTATCATCACGTTCCTTAAGTCGTACCTACAATTGTTTGTTTCTGGTGTAATGGAAGAATCTGATCAACGTACTCAAAAGTGGATTTTGTTTCCCAACTTCGCAACTGGATGCTAGGTTAGATTAGGTTAGGCTGGGTTAAGTTTGATTAAATTATTAAGTACAATTGAGGTAGGTTTGGTTAAACACTTAGGACAGTCCCTTCAGCCATTATACTGACAAATCAAACGAGTTGACACAGCAGGACAGCCAAGAACAACAGGGAAACAGATTTCATATGAAATGTTTACCACCCCAGAAATAATTTAAAAAATAACAGTATCAGAAAGATGAACAACTGATTTGGTTAGGTGCTTCCACTGCCTCAAAACGTATGTTTATCCATAAAATTAACCATTTTATGAGGTAACATTGAATAAATTCCTGGTAATTTCCCAGTGAGAGTCAGCCAAACACACCTAATTATGATTTTGTGCAAAAGGCAAGGGCAGGTTGACACGAATATAACCTCACTTTCTACTCATAACACCAAATGCAGAAGTTTACTGCAAAGAAAACAGTTAAATGAACAAAGTGTCTCCGTCACACCACTCCCCCTAATGCCTAAAGCAACCATTAGCCTCTCTCCACAATAAATGACAACTAATAAGGACCACCTACCATCATACACTGGATAAAACGGGTTCCGGTAAATAAATAAGCACAAAACGCAGTAATTCCAGCAGCCTTCAGGACCTCCCACTGAGGGCATGCAGATGAGTAATCATGAAGGTCTATAATAATGTGGAAACAAAATGTACTTCGCTGCTTCGCTGTTATGTATTTTGTCATCCTCATTAATATGTAAAAAAAATGTTTATTCCTTACCAATTTCACATCCTCAAGGCAAAACTGTAATGAAAACGAAAAATTTGCTCCGTACTTACTTGCCATCTGTCTGACTCACACATTTGTAAACAAAGCATCTTGTTGCCAGTTGCCTTTCAGCCTTTTAAAATAATTTTAATTGGAATTGTGTATTGAAATTAATTATTTTATATGCTTACCTTACCAACTAATGATCACCCATTTACCATTTGCACAAGACGCTTACTTATGAACATTAGCTCAAAGGAAACACGAACAAACCTATCCCACGTCAATTTGCCCTTTAACTTAACATGTGACAGGAACGTGTGCTGTTTTTGTTCTTCCAGTGACCGTATGTTCTGTGGAACTCCAAAAGTAAGGGGCGGTGGCCACTTTTTCCTTTACGGGCTCCTTTTTCGTATTTTTTCGACTACTGTTTAATCCTCTAAGACAATTGGGTTGGTATTCGGAAATGTTTTGAGCAATTATACTCATTTAACCAAACCAACAAAGATTATACTGTACACAACGTACTAGCCATGTGCAACAAAGCTGGGACTTCCCTCACCAAAACATCTCGGTCCCTAATAATCATTGTATGCTAGAACAAATGGTTAATTTACTCTGCGCACAGGTGTTATGCAGCGTGTTTTAGGATCGATTTCTCGCTCCTTAGACTCGGTGCTTAGAGCGGGGTCCCCTTTCTAGACCGGGCTGGGTATATGAGGCAACTAATAGGAACAGGACATAAAAAACACTTAGCAACAAATCTTACATGTATATTACCTTAATTCATACACAAGAGCAATAGGAACAGTGGCGCACTAGTACAAGAAATAGATTGGTACAATGGACAGGGCTGGAGGACTCTGAGGTAGTCGGGGTACTTCCAGGGTTGCCCGGGGTACAGGGGGCGGCCCAAGGTGGCGACCTTCTTCAGGAGAGGGACCGGCGGCCGGGAGGGCGACCGGGGGCTGTCATCAGGAGGCCGGGCAGCTACCGGGTCGTCTGGGGTGCCGCACCGGTAGGTCGGCTATCGTTGGGTCTTGGAGGGGCCTCTGTCAGGAGGCCTGTCGCTGCTGGATCGTAGGGGAGGCCTTCGTCAGGAGGCCTGGTGGGGCTGGGTTGTCCGGGATGATCTGAGGGGTGGTGTGTTTCGGGCGCCTGTCTCTGGGGGCCCGAGGGAGGGGGCTTAAGGGCTCGGCCTGAACAGGGAGGGCAGACGCACATGTTGGTGCCCACTCTGCTGGGCAGGGCGTCGTCGGACTAGGAGAGAGAGGTCACGCCCCGGGGTTCTGGGGACGTCTCGGTGCATCAAGGAAGGGCTTCTGTCAGTATGCTGTGGCATCCCGTCGTCGAAGAGGCTGTCTGGGTCAGTGTCTGCCTGGGACCTGGCTGAAGGGCATGGACCCCGGGTCTCAGGGGTCCCCTCCAACACTGCTCAAGCTGCTCCTCTGGTCCAACATCCTCCTGTAGGGAAGAGGGGAGGAAACCCGTGCAACCACAACCAGAGTTGGGGAAGCAGAGGAAATCCTCAGGAGGGGAAGGCACTGGAGTAGAGGGTGAGAGGCTGCACATAGCCGTTCCCTCCCTGGTGCAGCAGGAGGCCGTCACTAGGTCCCTTGGGGCATGGCGAGTGGAGCGGATGGTGGCCATCTTCTCCTTCGTGAAGCAGGAGGCCATCACGGAGGGTTCGTGCCCCTGGTTGTCGGTGGGCATAGCGCAGCTGGAGGCCGTCGCTAGACCCGAGCCATGCCCCACGAAGACTACACCCTTCGTGCGGCAGGAGGCCATCACAGGGGTGCAAGTGCAGCTGGAGGCCATCGCTGAGGTGCTGCAGGAGGCTGTCACCGATGTCTTTCTTCCCAGTTTGGCTGTAGAGATAACGCGGTGGATGGCCATCGTCTCCCTACTGATGCGGTAGGAGGCCGTCACCGGGGGGTGGGAACTGAAGCCAAGGGCGTGGCAGGAGGCCGTCAACGATCTGGAGGCACGGCTGGAAGTCATTGCCTTTCCTTCTTCCCATGAGGGTTTGTCTCGAGAGCAGCAAGACCCGTGCCTGGCTGGTGGCCGTCGCCTGGTATGAGTGAGGGAGGGAGGCAGCACCTGAGTGGCGGGTGGCTGACTCCTGCTGGCTATCTGGGGGCTGTAAGAATAGCCCCACCCTGAACCTGTCGAGGGCTGGTCCGGTGGGGGTGATGTGTGCCAGAACTGATACCTTGCCGGTGGGGCACCTGAGTGCAAGAGGGGCATAGGGGATATGTGTAGGTGGGCCCTTCTCTCACTGAGCCGGCACTGGCTGCATTCACCCCTCTGTTGCCTCCTCCTGGGGTGGCTTTTGTGTCCAGGGGTGGAGTTTTGGTGGTGTGCATTTCAACAGCAAAATAGGAATCGACATATTAATTAGAGCTCTCTTCACATGGAATACTTGCTGTTGCTTGCTTTGCCACCTCCGATGGACAAGTTGTCGCAGCTGGCAGGAAAAATACCCCCTCAGAGGACATAAACCGAGGTCAAACTCGTAATGAACCTCAACGTTAATGGTTTAGAAGATGAAGCAGAAATGTAATCCAAATGGGCTGAAGACTGCCTGACTACTAGGTAAACTGGTAGTTGAAAAACAGTTTGTAGAAAGTATTATAACCTGTGATTATAAGGGAAAATCATAAGGCTAAAAACCAGAGACATGTCAAAGACATACTCTGCTCATTTGCCAGGCTCCTTAAGTAAAAGAAAAAATAATAATAAATCCATCTATATCTGTTTATATACCTTGGTTGCTTCCCTTCCCCCACCAAAAGGGGGGTAACCGATACAGGACGACACACTTCAATTTACTTATCCACACACACACACACACACACATATTTACTCGTATCTTACCCCCAAGGGGAGAAGGGACAGATCCTCACCGCATGACAGTCAACTGCATAGTGCAATCAGCGACATCCACAGGAGGGTCCAACAGCAGAGCTGGTCAGCCCCTGCCACATCATAATGGACCCATCCCCTTACCCGCACCTGACCTAATATGTATCAGACTAAATGTGGGAGAATATCCCCTCGGGGCCGCGTCACCCTTTATTCACACATTATTCTCTCTAGTCATCCTTATCACATGCAAACACTCTTCCTTGCTCTACAGACATCCCTCTCGCATCTAACGCTTTCTTCAGACTCCATCCATCCTATTCGTTGTTTTCCTTTCAGCCTTACAAAAGATTCCTAATACTAATCAAGGAGCCGCACAACCCAAAACAGTCTATATATGGAGTGCAAGCTCACCACCGAGAGAGAGAGAGAGAGAGAGAGAGAGAGAGAGAGAGAGAGAGAGAGAGAGAGAGAGGAAGTAGTGATGCTTGGCCATCTCCAAAAAGAAGGGCGTTTCTGGACACCCCGGCAAGAGAAGCATGGAAAATGCATCACACGATGCTCGAACTTAACGAACCAATGAGACTGAAAAGGAAACGTCACCATGGCTCGTGAGGTTTTCTAACGAGACAAGAGACCTCTCATTTGCTCCCCGAGTCTGGGATGAATCCTCCCATCACGTTTTATAATGACTGGGTTGTCATGTGCAGACTGAACCCTCTTTATCAAGATGTCTACGAATAGGCCTACACAGTTATTAATCGCACAGAGACGTGGTTTCCAAGGGTGTAGTGTGCCCAAGAGAGTGGAAAAAGATAGGGTAAGGACACCATGAGACGCCAGTTGTCTATGCAGGAGGGTGCAGAAAGTGGAACCTCCGTCCATCACCCGCAAAATGGGGCCAGAATTTCTTCACTACAGGAACGCCACTGGCACAACGGATTTTCTTAACCCACTCAGTAGACTCAGTACAACTGACGTGAGATCTATCCTCTGCCCCATTACTGTAATGTTGTAATCTTGGCAAGGGTGACTGGTGCCCCCATATGTGGCCTGGAAGGTAAAATGTTCCCCCGAGTTAGACCATATTAGATCATATAGCCCTGCTAAGTGATGCTAGGTGACAGGAGGGCGCCACCCCTCCTGGCATGGCAGCCACCGGGCGTGGCTCAAACTCACGAACCACTGGTCCCGAGTCCAACGCTCTACCACAGATCCACTCTGCCCCCAGGGGTGGGCTGTAGTCGACATGAGTGCGACCCGTTCGTGGAAAGGAGGTAAAACGTGAGACATGCATCAAGAAGAAATGCAAGCACAACAGGTTCCATAAAAATGAGAGGTATGCATTATCGGCATGTCAGTAATGATTACCGCAATAACTGTCTACATAAGAGGGATCATCCTGAAGACATGAGAGGAGATAGCTGCCCGCACCAAGAGTCGAACGCTGATAGTAACTGCCCGCACCAGAAGTCGAACGCTGATAGTAACTGCCCGCACCAAGAGTCGAACGCTGATAGTAACTGCCCGCACCAAGAGTCGAACGCTGATAGTAACTGCCCGCACCATGAGTCGAACGCTGATAGTAACTGCCCGCACCAAGAGTCGAACGCTGATAGTAACTGCCCGCACCAAGAGTCGAACCCCGAAGCTAGCTTCCCGCACCAGGAATCGAATCCAGCTACTCATTAAAATACTAATTACTCGTCACTGCAGGTCGCGCATGGCGGTCGTGGGACTGGGAAGGACCGACAATATATAACAACAGTGCCACCGATTGAGGCCCTGTGACCTTTCGTAGATTCAAAGATCGGGAAAAATCTTCATATAAATCTGTCACGAACAATTACCTTCGGAAAAGTAAATCAATCTTATCTCAAAATAGCAACAAACTTCAAGCACTGACTTAGGGAATAACAGAGCAAGTAGATAATACCGCGAAAGGACAACATGCCTCTGCTGGTGATATCCAAACAGAACAAGCCACATACTGAGTGCTAGTGGCGGATCCATGAGCCTTTGCCGAAGTTGAGTATTACCTCATGACAGCCCCACGGGACAGCTGTCTGAAATTGAGTTGATCCGGGTTTTGTAACAGATGAAAACATAAACAGAATTGGCATGTTGTATTAAAATCTTTCCTTGAAATAGAATTACTGCTTATTCATAATTTATAATGAAAAAGATTATGAACTTATGAAATTGTTTATCTGATATGAGTGAAAATTATAAATCTTATTTATAACCTGGATAAATAATTTGGGCGATAACCTGAGGAGTGTTGTGTACGGGAAGGGACGGGCTTAAATTTGTAAATTACTCTGTATATTGTAGGTAAGTTGATGATTGGAGATAGCTGTACTGTTAATCGTTTGCAGCTTATCATGCATAAATTATATTTGGTGATTTTATGGGCCAGAAAGTTGCTTATTGGGTAAGCATGGAATTTCTGTCTGTGATGTCACATTATCCAGATATACTAATCCGCTCGATATGTTCAGTAAATAATACCCAAGGTAGGACTTTATTAATTCTTTACCAAACGGGCGCAGCCCTTCCATAGTCTTTCACAGATTACGTATTATTCCCGGATTTCTACACCTGGGCATTTTCATAAACCTACCTCTGAAGGCTATAAACGATTTAGAATGCTTAAATATTCCACCGTCTCTGCCAGTAGTTGGTCATGTTTAACGTTTCTAATGCACATTTTTTCATTTGTAAGTTGGCTGTCAAATGCAACTGAGGTTAGGTTTGGTTTGGTTAGGGTAGGTTTGGTTAAATCATTAAGTTTCCCATAGCTTCAACATGTGATACACTGACGTGTCCAGTCAGATTGATGTGTCCAGTCAGATTGATGGTTGGTAAACAATGTGGCCAGTCAGAAAGATCGTCGGTCAACACTGCCATGGGCAATCGAGCCACTTAAATACCCCAGTATAGGTATTGTATACTGTATTTTATTTTTTTTCCAGTCACTTCTTGCAGTCACAGTTCAACAGTTAAGTATCTGTGCTGCATATGTCCATCAATCTATCTGTTGCCAGACGCTTGAATCCTGTAAGGGGTGGCCACAAACAGATCACCTCCATGTCACCCTGTCCAGTGCCACTTCACTGCCCTACTTCCAGCTCACATACCCCCCTCTCATATACCTATCCACTCTATCCCTCCGTCTCATCCTCAGCCTTCTTCTTCCTTTCCCCCACTCCACCTCACTCGCATGCACTCTCCTTGTTAGTCTCGCACTCTCCATCCTCTCCGTATGGCCAAACCACCTCAGTGTTCTTCTCTTAAATGCTTTCTATCACATCCACATCCACACCACAGCACTCTTTCACTTCCTCATTTGCCAGTCTGTCTCTCCATGTAAGTCCACATGCTTCTCTCAGATAACTCATTTCCATTGCTCTCACCCGTGACTTATGTCCTTCCAACAAGGTCCAAACTTCACTTCCATACGTTAGAGTTGGTATCACAATATGGTCATGCAGTGACTTTTTTACTTTCGTGCTGACTTCCCTGTTCCTTATCACTGCTTTCAAAGAACCAGCAACTTTTCTTCCCTGTAGTACCCTTTCAAGCACTTCACCTTTTTTACTTCCATGCTCACTTCCCTGTTCCTTATCACTGCTTTCAAAGAACCAGCAACTTTTCTTCTCTGTTGTACCCTTTCAAGCACTTCACCCTCTAAACTTCCATCCTTACTCATCACACTACCTAAGTACTTAACTGCACTCACATTTTTCCATTTCCTCTTCATCCAGCCTCCCTGTACATTCAGTGACTTCATTTCCTTCAAAGCTATAATGTCACTCTTCCCTACATTCACCTTTAGAATCTGTTTCTTATACACACTCCTAAACTCATTCACCAAGTCTTGCAGTTTCCCATTGTCTTCACTTAACAATTCGGTATCATCTGCAAACAACAGTTAAGGGAGTTTCCAAACACTGCTCTCTCTTATTAGGGTCACTTCAGCGTCCACTGACCAACCTTGTTTCTCTTATAACCCCATCCATATACAGATTGAACAGCCATGGGGACATGACACATCCCTGTTTCAATCCAACATTTGGATAGAAAAATTCACTCATTTCACCATCCACACACACAGCAGCCCCAGCACCTTCATATATACTCTTCACGGCATTCAGCATCTTCCCATCCCATGTATTCTGTATATCCTTAATACTTTCCACATTCCTTGCCTGTCCACCCTGTCATATGTTTTCTTCAAATCCATGAAGGCAGCCTACAACTTCTTTCCCTTCTCTAGGAACTTTTCCACTAATGACCATAGAATGAATATCTGATCTAGCTACACAAACTCTTCCCTTCCTAAAACCTCCCTGTTCTTCTCCAACTGTAATTCCTCTGTTACCGTATATCCTTAATTCGGTCAGTAAGTATCCTGCCATATACTTTTCCTACTACACTAAGAAGACATATGCCCCTATGATAACCACACACTTCTCTTTCCCCTTTTCCTTTGTACAGGGGAATAATTATACCTGACTTCCAGTCCTCCAGGACTCTACCTTCCTCCTAGGTCATCTTCCATACCGTATCCATTCTACTACTATTTCTCCCTCATGCTTCATCATTTCACCACACACTCCACCAATTTCTGGGGCTTTCCCCATTTTGACTTTTTTCATTGCCTCCACTTCCTTCATCCTACTGATTCCTTTCTTTCTTCTCACCTCCCTCCTCCTCCCAGCCATTCCCCAGCCACTTATACTTGCATTACTTTCATTACCTGTGTTCAACAATTCCTTAAAGTGTTCTCTCCATCTGCCCACTTTTTCTTCCTTTTCCACTAGCAATATATCGTACCATTTTTATCTTTCACTCCCCAACTTACTTCTTTATCACACTGTCTAACTCTCTTTACTTCTTTCTAGAGCATTCTCGTACATTCCCTCCACTTTACACTCAAATTCCTTCCAGAGTCCTCATACGTGCCAAAAGTACCTTGAGATCGTGAGTTTGTTATAGGTGGAATTGCCGTGTCCGTTTGGTGAATCACCAATCCTTCCTTCATTAGCTACCATATATTCATACTGTCTCCCAATGATTTTATCCAACATAAGAAGAATCTAGTAGTAAATGGGTTAGTAAACATATCTAGCTTGTCCTGTCCCAAAGTCTCCTGAGTTTAATAAAACCGTCTGGAGATATAATGTCAAGAATAAAGCAAAATTTGCATCATTGGAGTAAAGGAGATACAGTTGGTAGAGAAGAGCTTTCTGAGGAGTGCAAATGAAATTAGCTACTGTACATGAAGAACTGAGTACCGGTAAATAACTTTTAGTAGCTATGCAGGGTACAAAAGGAGGGTAAAAATAGACATAATTAGATGTGGTCCTGAAGAATTTAGCTACCAGGCACTGTATTAGCTCCCTCTCTCCAATAAAGTACTGTATTTTTTCCTAGGAAGTATCTCCAATGGTGGAAGGGATTATGAAAGTTATATCAAATCTTCCTGTTGGAAAAAGTCTCTTTTGAGTTGAATAAATTCGTATGTTGATAGAAAATTTGAATAAGGGGGGGAAAAAAAAAAAGGTCATATGATTGAAAGGATTAAAGAAGTTGTAAAAAATGCATGGAAAGGGAATATGTGTATCTGTGAAATTAGTAGGCGGAAGACTGGGAATGAGGTCAAGAGACCGCACGGATGTGTATGTAAGGGAGGATTTTGGAGGAAGTGGTGATGAGTGGCAGTCAAACTGCTTGGGTGGTGTTTTTATTATGGACTGGGTGTCTGGCAGTGGGTAAGAGTGCGATATAGTGTCCAGGTTCATACAGAGATCTGTGAGTGTTGAACATAATGTTTTTAATTATACTGGGAGACAGAAGTATGTCAAAATGTTGAATTCAAGGTGATTATAGATATAGTACACTAATGAGGGGCATTAGGAGATGTTAATAAATAAAAGTGCTTGATTTCATTAGCTACAGTACAGTATGTTTTTATCTCTCACTAAATCTCTGCATATTCATATTGATTTAATGGTGATAGCTAAGAGCTGACTGGGTGTATTGTGATAGACGTTTTGAATGCTTAGAAAGTTTATATAGACCAAACGTAAAAGGTAATGCACAATCAGGGACAAAAGTCTGCTAATACAGTACACAATTTAACCTCTTCTGCCCTTCACTTCATCAGTCTATCTATTGCCAGACGCCATAATCCCGTAAGGGGTGGCCATTTGACTTTGAGTTATTTGTTTTACAGGGAGGGGCACTAACCCTCCACCAACCCACTTGTTGACACGTAGGGAGCATGTATGGTTTGGTTATATGGTTACCACCCAACGTTGTAAATGGTTTCTTGGCTTACAGGAAACCATTTGGCCTGTCACTCAATGTAGAGCCACCTGTAAAGGAAAGAAAAGCATTAAGTGACAGGAAAGATGGGAGAAATAACAAGAGAGGAGGGCAGGCATAGAAAAAGAATGATAAAGGCTAAGGAAGAAGTAGGTAGCACTACATTGTGAGTGGATGATCTTCACTTCATCTCTGGCTAACACTGTGTTGTTGAGTTGAGAGAGGCTTGGTATTTCTCTCTCTCCATAGATCAGTTTCTTACATAATTCTTCTGGGAGGAATGTGACGGATACATCCAGCAGAATTGCTTCTGGGAGGTGTGACTGATACATCCAGCAGAATAGTAAGCAAAATTTTGTCCCTGACTGTACTTTCACACTGCAATACACTGTAATATAACTGGTGTAACTGTGTTACTTGACATTTTGTGAATTAATGAGTTCTTGAGGTTGTTCTATGTGGAATGATAACTTTTTTGCTGATTCATCATACTACAAGATAACCGCGTCCTTTATCAGAAGGAGCCGGCAGCTAAAGTTTGATCATAACTCGGAGGTCTTTAATTATACTTCATGATCAGTTTAAAACTATATGGTACCCTGCACTAGTGCTTGTAGTATAGCCTAGGGATGTGGGGCTCTTTGCAAGTGGGAAAAGACAGGAATAAACAGTTTCATCTGTACGAAGAAAAAGGAAGTCAGAAAGAAAGTAAAATCAGTCAAGGATCAGCTTGGGCATACAGTGGAAAGTGTACAGTAGAATCTAAGTACTTACGAGAGGGTGAAGCATGAAACAGTTGGTGGAGTAAGTCAACAAAGAGTGGTTTTTAGTAAGGGAAGCTGTATAGGTAGATCAAATGCAATTGTACTCAAATCACTCTCATTACGTTAAGCCAGTTTTGTAGATTAGCCTAGTGCTCCTGTGAGAACCAGGGTGTGTTTGGGTAATACTTTTTATAACAAAAATATAAACTGACATTTCAGAGTGGATCCAGAAGTTGCACAGAGTGTTGGTTAGCAGTTAGCAATGGTACACGCAGCACAGTATCCATTATAAGTATGGAATGAGTTCAAAAATATCACAACTTTGTACATACAATTACTGCTGGAAAATGGGGGAAACTGGCAAATCCACTTCATAGGTAGCAATGAAACTTTAATAGGCAAATATTCTTTGATTTGCTGCATAGCTGCTTACTAGCAAAGAAGGATGTCAAAAAACAAACAGTCATGACCAGCTGCTTTCTGTTGTTAAAGGATCATTTTTAGATGGAAAGTGGTCATATATACAGAAATTACCTATCAGAGCATTTATTAACCCTTTCATTACTGTGATGCCTTTTTATATTGTACTGTATTCTTGCTACTTCCAGACAATATCAGAGCCCTGCAGTCTGAAAAGTCCCTCCTAAGTTTAATAAAATACTCTGGTGATGGTAAGAATGAACTAAAAAAAAAGAAATTTCATGGGATTCAACAGGTTAAGCTCCTTGTATTAATGACTTTTTTTTTTTTTACATGAATCTGCCTTATGCCTTTATTTATTTATATATATATATTTATTTATTTACTGCAGTTACTTTTAACGGTAAAAAGACTGACTTTATCTCTCCTCATATGAGGTATACCATAATTTACTGAATACTAGTTCTGACACAAGGTAGGCTAATGCGATGAACTCAACATATACATGGGTGCCATTGTAGTTCTTATGAGGTGTTGGTGTCATCCTTTTCAGCATGCTTCCTCCTCAGTCCCTAATGCCTCTTCCTAACCCTGCAGTAAAATCTGTTGTCATTTGATGTTCTACTCAAACACTTAATTCAAAATATTTTACCCTTTATTTTGGTGACTAAAGTCTCTCAATTGGCAAATAATTCCTGAGCACGATCCATGAACCATTGCAGCCAAACAGAAAAATTTGAGGCCAAACAGTTTTGTAACAGCCAAATTCAACATATTTGGCTTGAACACAGCAACCTGGCAACCCTATTATTTAGCCCAATCAGCTGGGACTCTAAACAAGATCTTATCACTTGCTATTTCAACCGCAGATGAGAAGAAAACAACCAAGTGATAGAGATAATTGAACGTGTAAATGTAGAAGATGACACTGAAGATGAATATAGCCTGCCAATGGATGTTGACTTGGAAGGTTTTGATGAAATGGTGTCAGAGGCAGAAACAGTGAAGGAGGTAGTTGTGGAGGAGAGGCCTGTTAGGGGGGTCACGGAGTCCGATGTTAGCCTGGAAGTGTCACGTCAGCTTTATTTACTAGTTTATTCTATCAGTGCACCCCAATTTCCATTTATTAGTTAATATACTAATTACTTATCGGTAGAGAGTTGGCTTGCGGTCCCGTGGGACCCAGGTTCGAATCCTCGCTGGTGCAGGGAATAGTTTAAGGATTTGAATTTCATTAAATCAGGCTTTACTGATCTACCAGAAGACCCGCCGACATGTCGTAAAAATGACCCCGCTAATACCAATACACCAGTCCTGTATGAGACAGCCCTAGCATGTATTCAATATGGACGGTGGGTGTTAAGCGCCGAAGTGGTGACATGTAGATTGTAGGAGGACGACTGGGCCTTGATAGCAGGCTGTGAAGCCTATGCCCAGAGTCGGACACATAAAAAAAAAAAAAAAAAAAAAAAAAAAAACTTATTACCTCTCAATAGTAGAATAACAGTGGAATAGGAGAAAAATCAAGGTTTTTATTGACTTCTCAGAACCATTTAAAATTTTCCTCATTTACCTTAATTAAGCCTTTGGATTTGGCGAAATTGGGTTTAGCGAGGTTATTTGGGCACCAGTTAGTCACCAAAATGGAGTACTTACTGTATGTTGGAAAGAATGGTAATGTGCACATATTATTTTACTTTGCACATAATTTTCCCATTTTGTGGTTAATAAGACAATTGTATGCATTAAACTTGGTTGTGAATTTTGAAGTAAATGAGGGAAAACTTACACACTGGGCCACTTCTAGTTTATCTGCCAAATTAATCAGAACTTTCTCCAGTTCTTTGAATGTTCACACACCAGTATGTTGGCTGGTGTACTGTAGAGTACAGTACATATGTTCCAGGAAAATTAATGATAATTTTGTATGGATTTTATTCCCAATAACCATATCCATGCACAATGAGCACTGATATTCTTTGATAGCAAAAACCACAGCTAGAGCTAGGGATAAGATTATGATATTCTTTGATAGCAAAAACCACAGCCAGAGCTGGAGATAAGATTAAAGTTACAGTCTTACCAAACTGCTGTTAATGTAAACAAGGTCACATATGCATTGTGTATGAGTTCTTACCTCATTGTATGTAATAATTCCATTTCACAAATTACCTAAGTTTTACCTTGATTTCCACGAAACCCTGTTTTCCCACTGAGGTAAATCACATAGTGTGAAAGTGCCGACTTTGTGTGTTTTCATGGATGTCACAGATCACTCTATTGGGGTCTCAAAGGGACATGACCTTTTTGTTGGAGGATACTGATTGTTTAGCATGTTTAGGGCATTTTGCAGTACCTGTATATACAAAACTGTGGAAATGCACGTGGATGGTGATAACGATCATTTGAGTATATACCGGTAGTCTTAGTTTATCTTGTGCTCTGCACACCTTTTTAAAATTACAGTACAAGTAAAAATTTTATTATAGGTGGCCTTGTCATGAATCTGCGTTTTCTGTACTGTAATTACCATATTTAGCCTGCCATGCATTGTTTCATAATACTAGTGTAGTATAGTGTAATATAACTACTTGTTTTTCTTTCCAGTTAGCATCATAAACCAGAGCTATGCCAGAAGAA
Organism: Birgus latro; assembly: GCA_018397915.1. NCBI lineage: Eukaryota > Metazoa > Arthropoda > Malacostraca > Decapoda > Coenobitidae > Birgus > Birgus latro. The sequence continues at coordinate 32,754 of JAGKTI010000630.1, read as the reverse complement.
CAGAATGAACAAGAACAGCAGCAGGAGGGAAGTGATGAGAGACCAGGAGGACGGGGCATGGAGGCCCTGAAGGCACATGTGTTAGAGCACAAGGTGGACACTGCACTCTGGGCCACCCGTGCTCTTACCCTCCTGTTCTGCATATCTTACTTGATCCCCATCTTTGGGTATGTTTTCAGTGTACATTTTTGATTATACAAGAGTATACTGCTGTAATCACCACTACTTATGGTACTGAATGATGGATTTCTTCAGGAAAAGGTGCACAAATTTTGACAGACTGTTCACATACTACTTGAGGTACGTACTGGTACTAGATGTATGGTAGATACTACCATGAGAGTGAAGTGTGGCTACAAGCTTAACTAGCCACACAATGATAACATTTAGGCAGGAACCATTCAGCCACAAGTAAATAGTCAGAGTCAAAGCTAAGGTTAACATATTGTTACAGATCTTATTACACATCTTAGATTTCTTTTCCACCCAACAGTTTCCATCAAATGTTGGGAAGAAATTAGCTGGTTTTGCACTTGGTTTAACTTCCAGTCCATAAAAAATAGAAGATATCAGTGCTACCATAGCCAACACCAATGTGGGGATTCCATAAAAAGAAGTGAGGTGTCATTTTTATGTGTATATGTACACTATGAGTAAAACTGAAACAGGAATAGTTTTTGGTGGACAGCCACATGATTTGTGGAGTGAACAGCTTAACACCTTATATCCAGTGACATCCTATTTTTTCCTTGTTGCTGCTTCCAGATATTTATCACAGGAAAGGCCTCTCTTATGGAAAGGGCTTATGAAGGCTGAAACTAACCCCTCCAGTTCAAAACTCTTTCTGAATGAAATTGTCAGGAGGTGGCAGGAATTAAATGACGAAAGATGCCCCTGGGCTCAGTGTATTAAGGCACAAATCTAAAGGTGGTGATTGCACTTGGTTGGATCATTAGGCCAGCACTTTGTTGTGTGAATGCTGGACATTGTGATAAGGGCTGTCTGGTGTGAGGTGCAGAATTATTTAGTGTACAGTACATATATCATCTGCAATGTTGACTGGAGCATCTGATGATTGAGTCAGGTGCATGTACATCTACCACTCCCCATATGGAATCAGTACTACTCAGAACAGGACATTTTAGAGAGAGTGGTAATACAGTATGTCCATTCATGTTTTCTCACATACTTGCATTCTGTTAGGCTACCTTGGTGATGTATGTACAGGTTGTCACATAACCACTGCCATTACATCACCAAATTTCCATATGCACCTCACCCTGCACTCTGAAAGTCTTCTGTACATATACCAGTGTAGGCAGTGCTATTGGAGGATAGGTCACTTCTCTGTTGACAGAAATTGGTATCCTTTAGTGTTATACACCAGTTGTTCTTCAGTGTTGCCAGCACAGATCAGTCAATAGATCGTTTCATTTCATTTATGAAGGCTCCAATATGCTTGCATGCATCGGCCTTGGTCATCTAATGGCAGCTGTCCATGTTGCTCAATCTCTGGCAGCCTCCCTATTCAGTCCCTTATCCCTGAGGTCAAACTCGGTGACCTCGTCCCAGGGCTATTTCGGTCTACCTCTTGCGGCTCTACCCCTAATGTTAACACTTCTCACTTTCTGTACCCAGTTGTTATGCCACATCCTCTCCACATGCCCAAACCATCTCAATCTACCTCTTCGCATCACAACACCAAAACACTCCAGTCCCATCCTGCCTCTTAACTCTTCCATGATAAACCTAGCCCACTTGCTCTTCACATTCAAGGCTGCACTGCATATCCACCTAATCATTGCCGTTTCTGTATGTTTGAGCCTGCGAATATTCTCTTTCATTTACTGTCCAGGTCTTACTACCATACTGCAACTGCATCACACTCCAAACACATGCTGCTTACAAAGATTCCTTAGCCTGGAGGGAGAGCCCTCTCAGTGTCAGGAGAGGCAACAGCTCTATGAACTTCTTTCAACCACTCCTCACTCAAGCCTCAAAGCTAGCTCCAGCCCCATCTCCAGCACATAACGTGTCTTCCAAATAACGAAACTCTTCCACACACTTGAGAGACTCACCAGCCCGATCAATCCTTTCACTCCTGACAATCTCCACATCCTCTCCCCGACACACTGCACACCTGAAATCAACATTATCTCTTAGTCTACTTCTAATACCATTACATGTCATATGCACCCACTTATCACAAACACTGCACAAGATGGAATTACTGTACTTCCCATACCCCTGTGACAAACCACACATGGCCACTCTCCCTCTTCTTTGACAGTGAATAGTTAAGTTTGTTAACTGGTCTGTTTGTATGAAAGTAGGGATGGGTTGTGTCCAGTATGCAGTCTAGGTCAACTTGTCAACAGGTGTGGCTGCATCCTTTACTAGAGACCATAGACTCATATTGTGCATGTCCTTTGATGTAAGTGCGGATCTTTTGCATGGGTCTGTATGCATTTTGCCATGAGTGAAATGATCATGTTCATGCTTTTTCATGTAGTCTTTTTACATTGTCTGAGTATGACTGTATGGTTGTGCACATAGTGACATGGGTGTTGGGTACCATTTGCTAGTATAGTAAACTGTGATTTCCTGATATCTAAATGATCCTTGCCTCAAAAATTGTGTGTGTGTGTGTGTGTGTGTGTGTGTGTGTGTGTGTGTGTGTGTCTGTATCTAGTGATTATTTGGAGTACTTTATTCTGTTCTGTTTGGAGTGACCGCTGTAGAAACAGTAAATATATTTTGTGTGAATCGCTAAATGACTGAAGGCTTTACCTCAACAGGAACCCCTACAGCAGCTACCAGAAAGTTCTGATGAGTAATGCCGCCACATCAGCCTTACGTCTTCACCAGCGCATTCCCTCAGTTCAGTTCTCCCGGGAGTTCTTTGCCCAGCTGCTGATGGAGGACTCTGCTCACTACCTCCTCTACTCCATCATCTTCATGTACACCAGCCCTCTCACCATGGTCCTTGCACCAATATTCCTGTTTGCTCTCCTTCATTTTGCAAGCTATTCCTTGGGACTTCTTGATGTGAGTTGCCAGGTTTATACCATATAAAATATTATTTGTGCCATACACTATACTGAATATCTTGCACCTTGATGCATTCAGCATTATTCATATTGTTGCATATAATGAAGCCATATTGTAATGATTAAGCTCTTGTAGTTCTTGTGTTTAGTTTAATTGTTCAAGCCAGCAAGCAATAATGCTGCTATATTTAGCTCGCCAGTTGTAGTTAGTGACCAGGTAATAGCAGTTTACTTATGATGGAGGGGGGGGGGACCTTCAATATAGCTCAGTAGGTAGAGCACACCACTAAATTGGGTTACTTGAAGACCGTTACAATCACATAAGATATAAGCACATTGTAGGAAAGTTTATGAAAAAGCAGTTGTTGTTATGCAAGTGACTTTTCTCAAAATTCACTGCCATATTGCTGGTGGAAAAAAAAAAAAAATGTTATCTTGGAAAACGTTTGTTACAGTGAACATCCACACATTATTGAAACATTTATAGAAAGTAATTGGCTTTTCTCAAAATTTGCCACTACAGTATACCGGGTATTGCTGATAAAAAGCCAAACTTTGATAAATGGAGCAGAGTAACTGGGTTGTATCAGAACATGTTCCACTGATTTGAGTATGAACACCTATAACCTCTATCTTTTGCCATGTGTTCATTAACCTGCCAGCTGTATATGAATTTAGCTAAGCAGAGGATTTTTTTATTTATTTATTTATTTATTTATTTTATTTTTTCCCATCATGTAGCTGATTTGTGAGTATTCCTTTCTGGTTACAGGTAGCTGGACAGAATAATGCTCTCGGTTCAAGGTTCCTGATATCTCTTGTGGAGTTCCAACACAGAAACATCCTGCGTGCAGCTGCATTTGTGGAGATCTTCCTCATGCCTCTGACTGTGGTATCTCTTTTCCTGTAAGTGATAAAGTTTGATTCACTCTTTCTGTAAGTGACATAGTTTTTAATTACAGTTCTTTCACCACAGCTGTTATCCAGAAATTACAGTAAGACCTCACTATAACGGACTAATTGGGGCTCAGGCCAGTCCGAAATATGCTATTTTCCGATAAAAGCGACATCCGGACTTACCCCTGCTAATCCGGACTTTTTCCGATATGTCAGACATTAGTCCGGATTGCATCAGTGGTTTTCACCACCATTGCAGTATTGTACTGTGTTATACCTTCACTACATTAATCAAATGGTATAATAATACTGTACTGTGCGCTGAAAAACATGTCTTTTACTTGTCTTATTGTGGTGAACATAGCTGAAGTTGTCAGGCAGTCTGGACTACTTTCTGGCTATATTGGACTTTTTCCGATATATAGGAGTTTAGTCCGGTAGCTCCTCGAGTCCGATAAAAGCGAATTCCGGTCTACTGAAGTCCGTTATATCGAGGTTTTACTGTAT
>JAGKTI010000630.1:0-23335 GCA_018397915.1 Birgus latro | reverse complement strand
AATACCTTCATGCACTGTGGCTGCTAGATGTACTTCCTAATTTGACTAAAATAGTCTGATAACAGCAGGAATAAAATGAAAGGAGACTTATCATAGCAAAAGGGGCAAGCTTTTGAATTACCTGAAAACTTGCAGGCTTGGATGTACCTGCAGCAACCTGGTGGGTGGGCGTGTGGTATTACAGTATTTATTATGCCCAAGGCTGGTTTAAAACCCCTTCATTACGAGGGATTTTCCCCCCTCCCTCCCCTACCTTCACACTATTTTATTCAGATTAGGAGATCCATCATGGCAAAAGGGTTTGAAACAGTCACCATTCACCATAACAAAAGAGATCTCCTCTGAGCTGTATAAAACTACCCACCAGTAACAGGAATAACAGTGTCATTACACTGAACAGTAACAAGAATAATGTCATACTGAAGGAATAAGGTTGTATCAGGACACAAAGATGAAAACAAACAGGATGATGTTTAAAGTTCATGTGGAAATATTTGAGGAATATCAATTTGGACAGCTATTTGATAATGTAAAGTATGCCACCCAAAATATTGAAGATGCCAGCACTTCTGCTGACAGTACGTGTAGTACCCTTCCATAGTGAACGTATTCAGAGTAAACGATTTGCCTAGTGAATGAGCAGGGGGTACTCAGGCCCACAAAACCATAATGAACGAGTTGAACTCCGAGTGAACAAAATCAGGGGAGAGTAGGCTTTAACCACCATCTCCCATATTGAACGACACCCCGCCCCCCCTCCCCCCATAGCCACTGCACAAGAGGCCAGATCTGAGCAACCTGTTGAGCAGAATCCAATGGAAGACGAAGATTTGCCTATGTCGAAGATCAGCGAAATTTTAGCGGCAGTGGTTGTTCTCAGCAGCAGAGGTCAAGGCAAATGAACCAGCTACCTTAGGACACAGACAGTGCTCAGTGGGGTAGAAACCACTTTCCATTATTATATTGAAAGGCACAATATGGAAGTCAGCAGAAGAAAACACTCATCACATGCTACTACTGAACTTGAGAAAAACAGGAGCCAGTTGCCTCTACATCATCTGCTACACTTCTTGGGGAAGACGATGATGATATGATATGTCAGTGGCGTCATCTTTGGTCTTTGAAGGTTTTGTAGGCGAGATGAATGAGGTACAGGCACATTGGGAAGTGGTTCAGTCAAGTGATGAGGGTGAGACTAGTGATGGGAATGAGGGAGTGGAAGGTGATGTGGCAGGGACACCCTAAGTGTATCTCCCTGCCTTGGAACCACCTGTATTCAAACCAGTCAGGACTGCCATCTGCTCCTTTCAAAGTTAAATAACCATGTGTTTGTTATATTTTATATACCTGTACTGTATGTGTTTGAAATGTGCCCTTTAGTATATCTCTGTGGCTCAAAAAGTGGACTTTGAGGGTGCAGTGGCACTCATGCTAATTTCTGTACTGTATGTGTTTGAAATATGCCCTTTAGTATATCCCTGTGGCTCAAAAAGTGGACTTTGAGGGCACAATGCTACCCATGCTATTATCCCCAAAAGATATGCTGTTCACAGTGAACGAGCTCATCTGCTGCCCATAAACTCGTTCCCTGCGGGAGGGTATTGTATATTCTCACATGCTTATAAAGTATGTATATGCAAGCTGTAGAGGAATAGTTTAGAATTTGTTATATTAGGTCATTGAGATATAGCACAGTGCTCAGTCTGGCAACTGCATGCAGTGGCTGGGCAAGCATATGAGCTCTTCTTCACTTCAAAAACTCAAACTGCCAGTTTTTTTTTATGTTACAGCAGTGAATGATACCTTACACAGTCAGTCAGTCAATTCACTGTCATATACTGTGCAGTTTTCATGAATAACAGAACTGTAAGTGATGGAAACCTCTCAAGCAAAGTAATTAATGTACATGATACAGTTTTCACTCACTTGGTATGTAAGATATAAAAAGGACATGCTAATACCAGATTAACAGTGCACATGCTAATACCAGATTAACAGTGCTTGATTATGATGGAAGAGTTCAGAGTGGCCTTACCTAAAAAGTTTAAAACTACTGTAGTTAAATGAAATTTGGTTTAGAAATTCATAGGATTAGCTGCACATGCATTATTTTGGTAAATGGGGAATTTACTGTTACAGATGCTCTGTACATACAGGAAATTTTAACTGTGTTGCAAAGCATCACTTCAGAAGAGAGCAAGATACATGTACAGCAATAATGTTCGGAAGTGGCCATATGCATTTTTATACACTGCTGTTGAGACTACACTGAGCTGATGATATGTGGCCTGCTGTTACACCTCATCAAGTACAATAGTAGAAGGTTAGCCACTTAACCCATTGAATCCATTGACTTTTTTATGTATTCTTTCTGTTTCCAGACAATTTAATTTCAACTTAGGAAGTCTCTTGTCATGAAGGGGTTAATTATGGCTGTATCTAGCTTCTCTTGCTCAAAATTATCATAAGCTGAATAAAATAGTCTGGAGATAAAAATAAACAGTATGTCATTGGATTGAAGGGATTAGTGAAGACAGTGGTTGACGACATATGATCAAAGGATTGATCTACTTACTTGACTGTCGTTTTGTTTCGTTTCGTTTTTGAAGGCTCCAACATGCTTGCATGCGTCGGCCTTGGTCACCTAATGGCGGCTCTCCACGCTGCTCGATCCCTGGCAGCCTCCCTGTTCAGTCCCTTAACCCTGTCACCGAATATTATATAGTTGTGTTGTACTTTAACAGTAAAGTACATCTTAAGATACAGCCCTGAGCAATGGATTTATGTTGATAGTTATACAAGAAGAATTATCATAGTTTACATTAGTTTACTAAATGGATAAAATTACTTTTCCTTGTGATTAAGGTACTTTTAGTTATTCATGCTACTAGTCTTTGAAGCATTTAATAAACGACTCCCATAGCTGTCTTGGATATACTGTAATTATATTCTCAATAAAACTACAGATATTAAAGTGTCTTGAATGTAACAGTAACATAACAAGGTGTTTGTGTTAAGGAACATTGTGATTCCGTGACATACAGTATTTTAAGTATTTGTTGTTAGTTCGAGCTATTTTTAGCACATTTACACTCACTGTTACTGGTTCATGCATGATACTCTATTGTGGCATCAGATTAACTCTATTTAAAAATGTGAAATATATGATTCTGTATTGGGACATTTTTTTTTTTCATTTGTGATTGGAAATTTTGTTTGTAAAGGTAACCTTTTGTGTTTAAAATTGAGTTTAGTTGTACTACTTCCAAGTTGGTACAATAATCCAAGTTGCTGAGAACTCGTAAGTGATAGCAATAAGTTCCAATTGTGAATTTTTTTCCAGCAGTAACACTGTTGTACATGAGAATCTTTATGCATGTATGTGATGGATGGATGGATGGATACAAAGACCCATTCATGCCAAATCTTACAGTATACATCAGACACAAATGACACATACCTGACAAATCTCTTCATACCTATTTGTCTTGTGTATTTCAAGTTTAACTGTAGCATGTCATTAGAATCTACAACTTTAACAAAGACAAATCTTAACTGGTGTTGAGCAAAAATCACCAAAGCACTAGACATCAACCAATTATGCAAGGGGAAAAGAAAATTGTTATTATATAAAGAATATATTTAGTACATCATACATCAGAAACATTTTGTACAGGAGTGTGTGTGTTGTGTAATAAAGTTATTGTAGATACTGGATTTTTTTCTGTACTGTACTAGGGAAATTATATGGACAATTCAGTATTATTAAATCAAAGTACAATTACTCATGTACAGGACATGTTTCATAAAGTTAGGAACAATAACCCATAAGTTAATGCTGTTAGACATTTCATGTCCTTCGGCTGAAAGGGTTATCAGTAATGATACCCCCGCTTCAAGCACGGGTATATATGAGAAAGACTTCTTGAGTGTAGGATGAGAAAAGCATTTGGACATGTGTTGGAGTGTCTGTGAGTGAAAGTCTGTATGTTACTGAGGGAACATTAAAGGGTGAAGACATGTCAGGACACATGAATGGCATGTCAGAACACACGAATGGACATTCTGCACCCTCTTAGGTGTTTCCCCGTGCAGGTTTGTATCAGGATAGAGAAAGATCATGTTCGTGTGGCCCTCAGCTCATCTAAATGTAAATCCATTGGAATACATCCTGAAGTTACCTTCCTGCAGTCCATCATCCTCTTCAGGGCCTTAGGGAGGTGGCTGGGGGATGCCTATACAACTACCAAAAAGCACCACCTGCTCACATCAATGTCATATGGTGAAGGTGTCCCTCTCCACCAAAAGTTTCTTACTATACAATTACTGTACTGTGCATTCATCATCAGGGGAAGATTGGAGCACAGTAAGCTTATCTGACCTATCAAATATTTCACCTTAACTCCAATATTTATGGTATCAAAGTACAGTCTAGGTATGCTTTAAAAAAAAGTTATTTAATACTGTACTGATTTGTATATGCATACAGTAATACAAAACATATCCAAATATAAGGTAAACTGTAAGTTATACACATATCTCCATCTTACTACAGTACCATTTCTAACACGCAGTGGGGAGATCTATGATCTCCCTGGGGATCTAAAGAGAAAGGAAGCATTGGACACAATCCCACTCCTGCATCATACTAGGTATGAAGCTGCTTAAAATACTGTAAGAGTGCTGAGTGGTGGAGGCTGACATATCTTTACAACGGGGACGGGTTTCTAGAGCCGTTTTCAGTCCCCCAATGCTGTCCCCATCTGTCTAAACATCTCCGAACACACATTTTGGTTTTCACAGTTGCACCAAACCAGCTTCCAAGGCCTTCAATCGCAGGCTGTGTTCAGGCTGTCTCCAACATTAGTGGAACATTCTTGGGGGAGGGTTGAGGCTTCCCAGTACATGAACCCGAATCAACTAAATGAAAAGAATTGTTGTCTAGTGCATATTTTTATCAATGTTTTGAAATCAGATACCTGATGTAATATTGGTGAGATAATTATACACCCATCCATCATCCAATTCTATGTTGCTCCATGAGCGTAGAAGCCCGGGGCTAGGCAAGTTGGTCCTGATTTTTGAAGACGAGAGTGACCAGCCTCACTCATCCCTGAATGGCATTACACGAGCAATAAACCCCAACCACCCCTTGGATATAAACCTGCACCGGATCAATCTGACTGGAGCACCTAAATTACTTTAAACCACCAGGTGCCATAATTTGGTTATATGGTTACCACCCAACGTAGTAAATGGTTTCCTGGTATACAAGAAACCATTTGGTTTGTCACTCAGTGTAGAGTCACCCACAGGCAGAAGAGGAAAATGAAGGAAAGAAAGAAGAGGGAGTGTAAAGTCACCTGTAGGCAGAAGGAAGAGGAAACAAAGACAGAAGAGGAAGGAAGAGGAAAGGACACACCCAAAGCACCATTACATCGAGTGAGTGCATGGCAAGTGCCCCCACCTACCACAAAACAATGATGATGATAATAATACTTCATCATAATAAATAACCGTGATATCCAAGAATCTTGATGTACTTATTATTCCAATCATAATAAGTTGGTTTTCCTGCATTTTCAGTTTATGATAAAATACGTGTTGTGTTGAAGTATACAACATTAAATTTATCTTGATAATTCTTTGGTAAAAACATTGAGAAGGAAACTTCCACCTACATCTCTGTCCAATATGTCTACATAAAGCAAGTTCTGATGCATGTAATTTTGACAAGGCTATGAAAAAGTTAATAACATGAGCATACAGTAACTCCTCATTTAACACACTTAATATTCTTCATTATACTGAACAGCAAGTAATCAATATTTGAACACTTAAAACACGCCAACAGACATTTTTCACTATTAACCAGTCAGAATGTGTAGCGAAGGGTCAGGGTTTAAACAACTCATAAAACCGTTTACCTCAATGTATACTATTTCTTATATTTTTTTACTTTTACTTCCAGTCCATATTGATACATCCAATCACATCAGAAACAGTTTACTATCACTTGCAGCCTTCAATATGATGTCTTTTAAGAAGATAAGCATTCTTGTTAGATCATGACCCTCTTTTGAAGCAATTTTCACTTAGCACAGTAGTTTTTAGGTAAACAGTTAGTGTTAACTGAGGAAGCACTGTATTTTTTAATATAAAAGGGTACATACACATTTCTGTTACATCATCATCCTACCACCATTTTCCATGTGTTCACAAAGGATGGGAACATCTAGAATACATCTCTCCGAGAACTTTCCTCACATGACACAACCAAATGAAAAGGAAGTCACAGGTACAGTACAAACTCTCATATCTAAAGATTCAGTTTCTAAAAACCTCCACTTTTAAAAATACTTTTTCAAGAAAGCAGAGGGTGATGAGATCACTTGTCCTCACACGATCAGTGTACTGTATATCTGAGGACATTCTTTTTATTGATACATATAAGAAAAGATAAAATACTATGATAAGGCACTTCACTATATTTACTGGTACTACTTGCTGAGCTGCAGACCTCATATGAGGCATAATGAAGGTCTGTACAGGTCAAGCTGCAAACTACCTTTGTTTCATTTCATTTATAAAGGCTCCAACATGCTTGCAAGCACAATTTATATTGGTTATAAAACTATGACTCGGGGGAGGTAAACTACATTATGAAGAATCAGCACAGCTGGGGTTAATGGTCCTAGGCTATTTATTACATGATTTTCTCATCATTCTTAACCATAATTATATATTTTAAAGTTTTTAATTTTCAGTAATGGCTTTGGACCCAAGCACTTCAAATCTGAGTCTAATTTTCCCTTCCTCACATAACACAAGGCTACTAGCAACTTAAGTGCTGGGCGGTATACATCCCTACGACATTTCTGTAATGGCTAATATATTCTGTATATCATTTACAAATGCCCATTATTTGGTGATTACATATACTTCAGGCATTAAATAAATAAATACAACATATTTCCAGAGGCAATATTATTAGATAATATTCTAACAACAGTTATGAGAAGCAGTTATATATCATATTTACTGATCCTTTATACACTATAACATTCTGTAAGATGAATCATTTACATTGACACTGAGTGGAAAAAGCAAAATAAGGTTTTCATTCTGTTGTAAATTAACGGTGAGTGATGGCTATAACAGTAATAGGTGGTTGAACTGAGCTAGAGGATGAGTTCAAAACAATATACTGTGGGGTTTCTCAATAAGCGAGAATATGACTGACAAAATGCAATGCATACTGGAAATTTCACATATCAGAAACCATCGAACAGATGGAAGTAACATATATAGCTGGCACCTCAACCTATCTTTGTCATTTACAGTACTTCCCCCATTATTGATGATCATTTTAAGAAAGACTTTTGCTTAAAGAATGATAACAGAACTGTGAATGTACTGTGCTAGGCAGCACTCCATCGTAAAACTGCAGGATTAGCAACCTTACTACATCTGTCCATTTGCTGACCTCCATAAGTCTTGACAGTTCATAAAATCTGTCCCCTGTCCATGAAAATGCTCTTCGCTGTCGATTCACCAAGTTCACGTCCAGTGTTTGGGTTCATTATACCTTGCTTTTTCAACTCTAAAACCTTCATCTTCAGCTCCAAAGTGATCCTCTTATTCTTGGAATGAAGCACTGGGACCACGATGTAATAGGTGAGCAAGAGTGGATCTTCTACAATGCTAGAAACACCATAATATGTGAGTGTGGCATGGGCAGACACAGACAGAGTCTTGAGACTTGACTTGAGAGATGCCATGATGTGGGAAAGAGTGGGAAACTGATCAGCCATCTGGTAGTGGGTTCAGATACTACCATTTTGAGTGGGAACACCATTTTTCCCTTGCTTTCAGATGATGGATTCACATTTCAGAATCACATTTCGCATTATTATTATTATTATTTTTTTCCTGAGTCGAGTTTGCATATTAGGTGTTTCACATATTGAAATCCCATATATTGGGAGACCCCACTGTACAGTATACCTGTACCTCAGACCCCACTGTACAGTATACATGTACCTTAGACCCCACTGTACAGTATACCTGTACCTTAGAACCCACTGTACAGTATACCTGTACCTTATACCCCACTGTACAGTATCCCTGTACCTTAGACCCCACTGTACAGTATACCTATACCTTGGCAAAAAAGTTAATGGAAAATAAGGAATGAAATAAAATGATAAAGAAATTATTCCCCCACAATCACTTATTAGTTATACTACTGTACAACAACACAAGTAGCGAGTTCATGAAACATATACATGGCTAATCACTTTACAAGATTATTATAATGACCCATAACATGGTACTGACTGCTTTTTATCAGCTCAATGATATTCCAAATTATACTAAACATACTGTTTAAACAAGAGTGAAAAGATATAATCATGCTATAAAATATACTGTACACCAGCCTATAACACACACACACACGCCACTGTATGTACTGTATATATTTTTAGTCAACAACAGAGGACTTTTACAAACTGGTGGCACTGGCGGTATACCTTATATCTGCATCCACAACTGAAAGAGAAATGCATTATGTTGAACCACTGTATCCTGTTAGCTGTCCCCTTGAACATGGGTGATGTTTTTCTTAATTCACTCTTGTTGCCACCAGATGGTTTTACTCAGCTTAGGACAGACTACTAAATGCCTTTCCTAATTCAAATTCAACTGAGGGGTTGCAGTAAAAAAAAAAAAAAGAAAAATAATAATAAAAGTCACCCATATTCAAGAGGTTAAGCTTCCTGGATCTAAAAACTGAACAACATTTATAAATTAACACCAGTAATTAAAGTCATATGCAAAGGGTATGAATCACTGTCTTGCAGGTGGTATTTCTGGTTACCACATAAACAATTTTAGCATGGTTTTGACAGTTCCTCCATTTTCGTACAACCTCTTTTTATTTGGATCCTACCTTAGGTGGCAAAAAAGATAAGGATGATAATGGTGATGATGATTTGTTTGTATCATATGATATCATTTATAAAGGCTCCAACATGCTTGCACACGTCGGCCTTGGTTACCTAATGGCGACTCTCCAAGCTGTTCAATCTCTGGCAGCCTCCCTATTCAGTCCCTTATCCCTGAGGTCACACACTTTGACCTCATGCCAGGTCTTTTTCAGTCTGCCTCTCGCAACCCTTATGATTATGATAAAAATTTAATCCCCTGACATACAAACTGCATCAATATGTTTGATGATCAGCAGCAACTATTCTCAATCAGTTATTTGTAAAAACACTGCCACTAAACTGCTATGCCACTCACTATAGTTCACCTGCCTTTACTTGGCTGAGATTTTCTCCTTTTTGCAGTTTATTTTCCATTATTCAAAGCCAAAATAATTCAGTACTTCAGCTCCGCATCCTTATACACAGCAATTCTTTATGACTAGGGCTATGCTTTAGTAGTGTTAACCTCTTGTTACAGCTCAGTACTCAAGATGGAAAGATGGCAATTTTAGGTTAATGTGAAGTGGACAGTTTAATCATCAAGACCTCTTTCACACTTAACTTTTTCATTACTGTACTTCCAACGCTTTAACTCACTCACAAACATTTTTCTTCGTCATCTCAAATAATTTTAAAGCATAGGGTAAACCTCTTTCATATCTATCTTCATCTCAGGGTCCTGTTTTCACTAACTTGTATTGTCTCCAAAGTTTTCATTAATTCCTTTTTTCTTTTTCTTTAACTTTTTAAATCAACCTCTACTATGCCTTTCACCACAAAGTCTTGCTCTCTCTAAATAATTACCCAACATCATTTTCAAAAACCTCTTTATTTCCTTACCTTAACATCTCCTCTCACAAATCAAGGCATGATCCAAAGCACTTCTTGGCAGCATCTCGGGCATAGGGGATATATGAAAGAGAATACCACGTCATGGCGAGGAACTGTATCACCACCATTATCAGCGCCAGGGCGGTGTTATGAAGCTGGAAAGTTAATACATCTCAGTAAACTGTCAGTAAACACAAAACAAAGCACTAAAGCTGATTATAAATAGTATACAAAAGGCATACTAATCTCTTACACCGACAGGATTAAAACGATTACAAGTAATCACACCATTTAGAAAAGTATACCATAAGCTGAATAAAACTGTCAAGAGAACAAGAGTAAAACACACATGTAATGACGACGTTGTGGAAAATTACTGTACATAAATCTTCCACTAATTTTTAACGAATTTTTGAACATAGTGAATGAAAGTAATGCAAGTATAAGTGGCTGGGGAATGGCGGGGAGAAGGAGGGTTGTGAGAAGAGAGGAAGAAATCAGTAGGATGGAAGTGGTGGAAGCAATGAAGAAGTTAAAATGGGGGAAGCCCCAGGAATTGATGTAGTGTGTGGTGAAATGCTGAAGCATGGGGGAGAGATAGTAATAGAATGGATGTGGAAGGTGTGCAGATTGGCTTGGGAGGAGGGTAGAGTCCCGGAGGATTGGAAGTCAGGTATAATTATTCCTCTGTACAAAGGAAAAGGGGAAAAAGCAGTGTGTGGTAATCATAGGGGCATTTGCCTTCTCAGTGTAATAGGAAAAATATATGGTAGGATACTTATTGACAGAGTTAGGGAAATTTCTGAGGAATTAGTTGGAGAAGAACAAGGAGGTTTTAGGAAGGGAAGAGGTTGTGTACACCAGATATTTGTTCTTAGATCCTTAGTGGAAAAGTTTCTAGAGAAGGGCAATAAGTTGTATGCAGCTTTCATGGATTTGGAGAAAGCATATGACAGGGTGGATAGACAAGGATTGTGGAAAGTATTAAGAATATATGGAGTGGATGGGAAGTTGTTGAAGGCAGTGAAGAGTACGTATGAGGGTCCTAAGGCGGCAGTGTGTGTGGATGGCAAACTGAGTGAAACTTTCCATTTGAAGGTTGGATTGAAACAAGGATGTGTCATGTTGTCATGGTTGTTCAATCTGTACATGGATGGGGTTATAAAAGAGATACGAGGTCGGGCAGTGGATGTTGGAGCGGCCCTAGTGAGAGAGGGCAGTGTTTGGAAACTCCCTGTACTGTTGTTTGCAGATGATACTGTGTTGTTGAGTGAAGATGAAGGGGAGCTGCAAGGCTTGGTAGATGAGTCTGGGAGAGTGTGTAAGAAACGGAATCTAAAGGTGAATGTAGGGAGGAGTAAAGTGATGGTCTTCGAGAGACGTGAAGCCAGTGAATGTACAGTGAGATTGGATGGGGAGGATATGGAGAATGTTTGTGCATTTAAGAACTTGGGTAGTGTGATGAGTAAGGATGGAAGTCTGGAGGGTGAAGTGCTTGAAAGGGTGCAGCAGGGAAGGAAGGTTGCTGGTTCGCTGAAAGCAGTGATAAGAAACAGGGAAGTGAGCATGGAAGTGAAAAAGTTGTTACATGACAGTATTGTGATACCAACTCTAACATATGGAAGTGAAGCTTGGACCCTGCTGGAAAGACAGAAGTCAAGAGTGAGAGCAGTGGAAATGAGTTATTTGAATGAGTTATTTGAGATGATCATGTGGAGTCACATGGAGAGACAGACTAACAAATGAGGAAGTGAAGGAGCGTTGTGGTGTGGATGTGGACGTGATAGGAAGTGTTAGGAGAAACATGTTAAGGTGGTTTGGGCATGTGGAGAGGACGGAGAGTGAACGACTGACGAGCAGAGTGTATGTGAGTGAGGTGGAGGGGGGGAGAGGGAGGGGGAGGCCGAGGATGAGATAGAGGGATGGAGTGGAGAGTGAGTTGGGAATGGGGTAGTGAAATGGTGGGGAACAGAGCGACATGGAGGCGATTTTTGTTTGTGGCCACCCCGTGCGGGATTGAGGCGTCTGGCAATAGACAGATAGATAGACTTATTATGTACTTGGTATCAAAATGGTACTGACAATCACAGGGAAGAAGTCCATATTAGTGACTTATATTCCAATAGTGCTTTAAACAGTTAATGACTAATTAATGAGAAAAGAAGTGTTGTAGAAGGCCTGAGAGATACAGTATTCTATTATACATGGATACCGAATGTTTTGCGGCAAATGTGTCTCAATATTCAAGACAAAATTTCCTCTCTCCTTTTCACTTAGTATACCTACCACAAAAGCTGAAACAAGTGTCATGGCTAGGGCAGCAAACATGATGATGGTGGCGATGATGCGTGTCATTGCAAACATCCTCTTGCACTGATTCACTGGACCCATCAGGAAACATGTACTAGAAGGAACGGGGGAGTCATTCATGATAATTAGATATAACTTCATAAATACTTCCACTATCTCAAAAGGATTAATATTAAATGCTCTTCTTTTCATCATTATCATCACGAATTTTTTCTCACTTAAGGTTGGGATGAGGTAGAATCCAGAAAACTAGGAAAGGGAAAGAAAGATAACTACCAACAGCATGCCCAGTGAAATGGGCCAGACAGTCATTCATACACTGGTTACAACTCTGGAATCCTGGCTTCACCTCAAAGGCTTAACATTTGTACATAAATAGTACTACACATATAGAGTTTTACCACTAACTAATAAAAAGATTTATATTTCAGCCTCCTTATTCTCATCTATCATCAAATCCTATACAGTACTGCTCTATTTTACTTGGTTTACTTCTAGGAAAGTAAGTGCAATGCATACAATAAATGCATGATAAATGTAAAAGCTAAAGAACTTAACTATTCATACAACAATTCCCCAGTGATTATTTTACTATCTATTGCCAGGCACCTGATCCTGACAGTTTATCCAAGGTGAAACTGATAAAACCATCCTCAGACTTTTATCACAACATAACACACTACCCACCCACCACATTACTGCAGGCATATTTCTGTATATATTCCTACAATTAAAAATTTCCACTATGTTTTTGGCCTTCCTCTCATCATTCTCCTAACAAATCTGCTTATAATGTATAGTACTGTACTGTACTTTTGATTCATTCATATACTGTACATCTACACCCCATCCTTCTACCTCATCCTCGGTCTCCCCAGTAATCTCACCCACATACACTCTCCGAGTCGATCTCTCATTCTCCACTTACCAATGACTATATGCTTACCAGTTAAGAAACTCTCTAGCTTTCCTAACTGTTTATTTCTGTATACTGTATCTGGTATGATTATGTCCTCATCTATGCCAACTGTTCTGATTGTAAAGTAACATTGTTACTATTGTTGTTGTTGTTGTTGTGGTTGTTATGGCTCCAGGCTCATCTTGGCATGAACAATGGACTGCAGGCTGAATCTGCCCTTCTCCTGCAGTCCACCATCCTCTTTTTGGGAGAGTGGGAGAGAGATGTGGGACACACTTATAACTAAACAGCAAGGACAACATGTGAAGGCATCTCTCTCCAGCACCAAAAAGGTGTCAATGGTCACTAAGAGATTATTAAGGTGCAATACAATGAATAACTCACTAAAAGGAGTTAGAAAGCCACCTAGGTCAACAAGAATACAGTTCAGGGTCTTGCTCCTCATTTCTTTAAATTTTCCTTACCCACATCACAGTCCACTACAATACCCACCTGCCCAGGGCTAAAATATTGCCAATCGTGTAGAAAACAGCAAAGATGGTGATTCCTTTAGGTAGGAAGAGGAATACTGATCCCAAGAAGGAGAAGAGGAATCCTACAGCAAAGCAGATGGCAAATCCCTTCACACGGGTGTTCCAACTCAGAGTACTGTTGTCCATCACCTGCCAAGGGAACACACTGATAAGGCTGGTGAAGGACATGAGGTTAAGGAGGAAAGACAAGGTTGGTATGCATTACTGATGTCACGAATGTCCAATTTCACAGCTCCGTGACTGAAGCTGCAGTTGCGGGTGTTAGGTTCAAAGGTGTCTTTGCCAATACATTCCCAGTGACATTTCTAAATGAATGTAGTCCCAAGGAAAGCATCTTTGCTTGACTCTGAACTGGAAGAATTTATGCTAGTTTGAAAAGTGTGCTACTTGTACTGGCAGATCAAACACCAATGTGTATTAACTACAGTCAGACTGTATATACTGAACTCATCACTTTAATGTTCCTTGGATGTGGGAAGAACCCAACATATTAAGCATCCCATCAACTACTTTCCACAACTCCCACTCATCAGAAAGTGGTTAAATTTCAACTGTACAGTACATCAAATTTACTGTTTGCTTGCTTTTTAACTCTGAAACACGAAGACTATGCTTAGGGAATAAACTGTTTTCTGCCTTATCCCTTCAAAAGTTTATATACCTGCCCCACTGAACAGTTACTAGATAGGGTTACCCATGGGAGAGCAAAGTATTTAAGTTCTAGCCACTTTGCTCAGACCTGAATAATTCTTTTAACATTCATCCACCAAGAAATATGTACTAAAAGAAGCTACTTCATATCCTTTTTGTTGATGATATTACCATTTACCCTATCAGTTTATGATGTTATGGTCCATTCTCTCTGCTGTCCCAAACAATACCAAGTAGGAAAATGCAGTGCTGTGATTTTGGTTCTCTACTCATTTATAAGTTTTTTGTATCCAAAACTGCATGGATTTAATGTGACTGTAGTTGCAAAAACAGCTGTGTGAATTTGTAAGCCTGCTTCTCAGTTGCAGTTACAAAGCTTTGCTACACTACCAAGCATGTGAGAGGGTGAGGAAATGTAACTGCAAAGAGAAACGAGGAAGTGAAAGTGTGAGGGAAGGCGAAGATATAAACAACAATGAAGAAAGGTGAGGAAGAGTAAAGGCTGAGAACAATGAGGAAGTGTAAAGAGTGATGTAATGCTAAGAGTGGGGGAGGGTGGAGAGGTGCACAGCATGGGAGGACATGGGTATGCAAAAGAGAAGGGGACTGCACAGAAGTGCAGTGTGCTGGGAAAGTTCCAATGGCATGAGAGGTGATGAAGTGTAAAGACTGAGGGAGAAGGAGAAGCACAGAGCAAGGACGAGATAAGAAAGTGTGCAGAGTGAGGAGATGTGAAGAAACTGTGGCAAAATACTATGTGAAACAGGATGAGAAACTATAGGAAATAATGAAACAGAATGAGAAAGTAAAGACACGATGAAACATGATGAGAAAGTAAAGACACGATGAAACATGATGAGAAAGTAAAGACACGATGAAACATGATGAGAAAGTATAAGAAATAATGAAATAGGGTGAGAAAGTGCAAAGAGAAAGACATGATGAGAATGTGTAGGGTGAGAGAAGTAAGGAAGTGTTAAGGATAAGGTATTTGATAGGGTGGTGAGGAAGTGTAAAATATGAGATGTGAAAAAAGGCCAGAAAGAATAACAAAATAATTTTTGTCCTGTGTTGTAACAGACCATGTTGATGGGAAAGTTATATGTTTAACTTCTTGCTGTCGTTCTTCCTATCAGAAAACAGATTTAAACCTCTACAATACCCACACTGTCTTGCCTACAACACCCACCTATGCAAATCATAATACAGTATCTTCACCCTGTTCCACCAACCACTATCATCACGGGCTATCCTATCTACTCCACTCACCCCACCCTTTTTCTGACCAATCACACTGAATCCGTAGCTGAATGTATGACTTAAATCTTCCTTCCAACATCACCACCCAACATACAATGCAAAACTTCACAGGGTGTACTACAGTACTTCCACCTTGCTCCACCACCAACTCAACCTGTCCTGTCTGCCCATCCAATCCATTTTTTACTCCTCATTTGGATTTCCAGGTAAAACTTTTGACCTTACACTTTATACCACCTGATTTATGGCCTTGACAGGGTTTACTCACCGCACCAATCCCCATTCCCACCCACTCCCTCCTTGCCACTCTTACGCTTTTGGAACATGCCTTCATAAGCACGACCTCAATCATCTACACTGACCTGATGGACCTGAAGGAATATGAAAAAGCTTGAAAAAAATAAACTGTCGTACTGTATCTCAAAATACAACTGCTCCAACTGGGTATGCAACTCTACAGACATGACCTGAATGGATGAAATGATCCCTGATCCCTGAAAGAATCTGAAAGGACCTGAAACAACCAAGCTGTGTCATCTCAACATCTATGGCACCAACAAAGCTTACTTCTGACACATGCTTTTGTGGCAGTGAGACCTACAGTAATCTGAATTGACTAAGATGAACCTGAACTGATCTGCCTGGATACGAACTTGGCAGAAATGAAGCAGGATGACCATAACTGGTTTTAGCAGACATGATCAGATGTGAATGGATCTGAAGCTGGTAAATGGATTAACCAATGGGATGAAACTGGACCTAAATCGATGAGTAAGGGCTGAACTTTTTTTTTTACTGGGCGTGGCATGTTAAGAAAGGTCTGAATGGACATACCTGGACCAGAATCAAAACATGTGTCAGGTAGGAGCCATTCTGTCTACTGCCACAAGTGGGGTGCAACTCTTATCTTGCATATCTCTATTCATAATTCATCCAGCCATTTCTTAAACTATAATCAAGGTCACTTACTACATTTATATGTTTGGTAACTCTATGCAGATTAGCTGTGCTATCATGATAATTGAATCCCATAGCAAATATTGTATTTAAAAAAAAAAAAAAAAACTTAGCTAAATGTCAAAACAAATTCTCACCTTTCTCTGCAGCTTAAAATTCCACAGCTGAAAGAGGTATGGTACAGTAGTAGGTCTGCTTTTGTCTTTGACTGTACCAAGAACTGGTAGTCTGTCAGCTTCATCTGACTGACACTTCTTTATCTATTTAACTTACAGGATTTTACCAATTTCAAAGAATGATAATGACTTCTTTCATAACACCAAGTGCAGATGAGAGTCACTGTAATGGGCATAGTTGAACCAAGTGAGGCCCAAAATTACTTTTAAATGTTTACAGGCCGACACATTCCTTCATTATATTATAAATTTACTAAACTTCTAGGAAATACTACTTATTGTCTACTTATTGTATTATGCTGCAAGTAAACTCATACCTCCTAAAACTTGGGAAAAAAAAAAGGAGTGTACAACTGGGAACAAAAGTTTGCATAATGTATCACCTCTTCTACTTCCCACATCCCTCTTATGGCTAATATTCTCAAGCTGAAAGGGGCATGATGTGCTGCTCTGCCCATAGATGATGCTCTTTGATATGATGCATCAGAGTGAAAAGTGATGGATATGCTTTAAGTGAGAAGCAAATGCAGTGGAAATGGAGGAAAATTTTTGATGCTGACTGTTCAAAGGTACTCTTTCTCCTTTGACTAATGTTTTGAGATAGATCAAAATGCTGTACTTCAGATCTCCCCATCCAAAACATACAATAAAGGTGATTAGCCACTTCAGCCCAATGATGTCTTCTTATTACTATACATCTTACTACCATCATAATTTAGCTCAGCCTAGAGGTGTTCTCTCACAGTAAATAGATTGAAAACAATAACTGTTAAGCTCTTCAGGGTAACAACATATTTTTTATTGACTTCCTGCCACCCCCAGACAATTTCACCCAACTTCCTTGGGCTGATGAGTTTAAAAGATAAGACTACAGGTACATGCAAAAATTCAGCATCACTGACTGTTTCATCTGTAAGTAAGAGAGTGTACTGTCATGGACAAAAGGTCACCAACTATTTCACCTCTTCTGCTTCTCAATTTCCCATTTGCTAATATTCCTATGCTGAGAAAAGTTTGGTATAATTTTGTGCCAACAGATGTTTCTTTCTGATATGATGTGTTAGGGAGGAAAGTAATGAACGTGCCTTTTGGGTGAAACAGATGTAGTGTAACTGTAGTATTTTTTTTCCTTTTGTGTGTGTGTGTGTGTGTGTGTGTGTGTGTGTGTGTGTGTGTGTGTGTGTGTGTGTGTGTGTGTGTGTGTGTGTGTGTGTGTGTGTGTGTGTGTGTGTGTGTGTGCACCCGACTCTGGGCATAGGCTTCACAGCCTGTTCCCAAGGCCCAGTAGTCCTCCTACAAACTATACACCTTCACATGTCACTAATTCGGCACTAACACCCACAGTCCATATTGAATACATGCTAAGGCTGTCTCATACAGGACTGGCATATTGGTATTAACGGGGATATTTTTACGAAATGTCAGCATGTCTTCTGGTATTTCTGTAAGATCTGCTTTATGAAATTCAAATCCTTAAACTGTTACCTGCCCCTGCTGGGATTTGAACCTGGGTCCATTAGAAATGCAGGCCACCTCTCTACCGATTCAGCCACTGTCTCCCCCAAAGAGATGAACTCTTGTCCCTGACTATACCTGAAGTACCCTTTCCCTCCCAAATGACATATCAAACAGATGTGTTTTAAATCCCTGCACCCAGAATATCGGAAAAATTTGGTTAAGATAATGGAGATGGTGAAAGACAGGGCTTTCCACACATTCAAATAATCAATACAGTATCACTATCCATTTCATTAGCACAAACAAAGGTGAGTTGATGCCAAAAACTGTAAAAAAACTGTAACTATGATGACTTCACCATTATGTCTGTTCTTTCACATCAAACTTCATATAACTTGAGTCTTAAACCATGAGAAATCCATACAGTATGTGGGTACCACCTGTGCTCACCATTCTGCAGAAAGACTATTGCTGCCCAACATTTGTAAAACAAACTCACTTTTTCTCCCATCATTTCTCAATTACATGTACAGTACCTTCCTTAACGTGCTGTGAATGCTGAATCATATAAACGAGTTCTTTCTATGATGATGTGAAACACTTGTTTCAAGAGTTTTTATGGCAGCCAAATTAATACTGCTAGCCACTTTGTTTCTACAGTTAATATACAATTTTGTTTGTGTTGGGAAGTTTCCTTCCAGACAAATGCAAATAAAAAATCTCATTAGTGTTTATGGCAGTTAAATCATGTGTAATTAAAGCTTGGCCATTTTCTTATTTTGTTTCAATAGTTAATGTACAATTGTGTTCATATGGGAAGTTCCTCCCATACTGAATAACTAGTTTTTGTCTCTCAACAACTGTCACACAACACAGTCCCACACTTTACATCTGAATATATAAGAACCAACAGTAATACAAATACAGCAACATGCTTTCTAGCTGTATGCTTAAACATGAAGAATGGAAAGAAAGAAAGAGGGAGAGGTTAACAGTGTCACTGTAAAGAACTGTTTACACTGGTACTAGTGTCACTGTAAAAAAAAATTTCCTGAAGCTTAATGATGACATGTAAAAAATTTTCATAAAGTGGATAGATAGCTTGCACAATCAGGCTGAGTTACATAAGTGGTATTGTATGCTGCAAAATTCATTTTTGGGTCTCCTGAATAAATGTAATGAAAGCTTACCAAAAAGTTCATTTATATACTAAAAAAAGATGTCTAAGCTTCACCTAATGGTGAAGAAAAATTAATGAAAAAGGTAAGATAGCTACAACACAAAGCATCAGTCCATCATGCACAACAAAGTTAATTATGTAAAGCAAAGTACTGCATTGGATTTGCAGCAATATGCATTACACTGATATACAACTTGATCTTAAGACTAAACATGAAATCCTGACATTAATGCTATTACATTAAATCAACAACACATCTGAAGGTAACAAAAAATATCATATTGCAGCATGTCCTATACAAACAAAAAATAAATGAATAAGTACAATACACATAAAAATGCCAAGAAAGTCAAAACTTACTCGTAGGAGTGGTGTGTCCTCTGTCTAGGGCAGAAAGAGGAGGAGTTTAGTAGCCAAATACAAGCACTCCACACACCACAAAAAATTTTCACTTATGTTGCAGAAGCTGAAAAATTTATGGTTAAAACAATCACAGAACAAACATCAAGCAATCCCACACTCTACAAAACACATGAAGCTGCATGATAAAATATGGTTTTGGTTTAATACCATAATATTTTTTCAATGACAGTTCTGTACACAGAGTCCCTTCAAATAATTCTAATTTGTCAAAAGTGCATCCCACTGCTGGAAGTAAATCTTACAGTAAGGAATTTATAACGATACTGGTATGAATCAGAATCTTAACAAAGACTTGTAGACCAGTCACAAAGTAATGGATTTTACACAACACATTAAGTAATCATATGTGCAACACAGAATACAACTGGAAGGATTATTGGAAACAGAGTAAATAGAGTAAAAAAAAAAAAAAAATGTATACTGAGTTAAAAAATGTATGGCATTCCTGTAAAATGGCACATAAGATAATCTCGGAGACTAAAACGTCTACCTTCAAAACAAGCACAGCATATGTACTTTAAACACTGTATCTAAAATCAATCTTAAATTTCTATGGTTGTTGCTGTTGTCGTTAATCAACCCCAGTTTGTCTGGAAGGCAGACCAAACAACTGCAAGGAATCAACCACTCAGTAAACAGAAATCAAACAATCCATATCCTACTAGCTATTAAGTATCCTGACAGCATACAACAGCTTAGGACTAAAAATGCTCTACTGTACCCTCACAATTAACACAATTCAATGTGGGGCTGATTCATCACTATGAAAGAATAATCACGGAACTGTGAACCACAACAATTATAACTGAAAACAAGAAGGACTAAAACATTCTCAACACCTACAACAATGTCACTGCTCCTAACTCACCACATAATTTTGTTGGTGGTTTTAACTTACAAGTATGATAAACTTTATTAAGGAAAATGTGACTGCTCTAAATAACACACAGTGCAAGAAGAAATTTAGGTAAGAGAACTACATAAATCTTCCCCTAAAAACAACAACAAAATTAAGCCTAAGTGTGGTAGACTGGTTGGAAGCACCTGACAACAGTTGTTTATATCTTAAATGAGTTTGGTGGTTGAAATACTGCCCTGTAACTGATGAAGTTAACAAGGATTGGGAACAAATATCCTGTTCCAATGGATGTACAATATTTTTGTCAAAATGAAATTATATCGAATGATGACGAAGACAAAACTCAATGTAATTAATGTACTAAACTCCAGATGTCGAATGCTGATGAAAGATCTTAATTACCTATCACAGTACTGAAATGTTAGCACCTTTAATAAAGCATGCTTTTAAAATTAGTCATAAACCAATACCAGGCTATATACTGAATTACACTGAACATATGCACTTGCACATGCACACACACATTAAGATGAAAGATACATTAAGAATGGATGCAACTGAATCTTCCACATCAGTGGAATTTTCATCCTGTTTTTGGTGACAATGACAGGTGGTTACATCCAGGTATCATTTTCTGCCATGTGAGTACCTCACTGTTCCAGATGGTTAACTATTAGGCTATGTAGGTTTACTGATTTCCTTGAATCAACAGAAAAAAGCAACTTGACCTAATCTGCCATTACTGCCATGTTGGGTCATGCCATGAATCATGTCTGAGCACAGCATTCACCACCCCTTCCAGTTATTTAAAAAAAAAAAAAAAAACTGTCACACCCCTGATGTGTTTCCAGACCTACAATTGTAGTACTGCACATACTTTACTCAGCTCAGCCTAGGCCTTCAACAGTGGCTTTGATCTCTACAATGCCCCTTTTCAGTAAAAAAAAAAAAAAAAAAAAAATCTAAATTGATTCATAACGATTCCTTCAACAATCACTTTCAATTCTTCCTTCTAACCATGGGGTAGAAAATTACTGTACCACAATTAGGAGAAGCCAGAAAGATTACATTAATGGATGTTATCATAAAAGGGAATCAAATATCAATATTACAACAACTACATCACTCAGTTGACAACATTTTTATTTACATTCGACACCGTACCTGTGTTATGATGTTTCCTCTCTCCTCCTCCTGTTCATCTGAGGTGTCTCGTCCACTTAGCGCCTTCCGAAGCTTGTCCATCTTTCCTCTTTAGTATCTGCAATGAAAAGCTTATATAAAATCTAAAAGGCTTTGTACCCGAGGATAGATATCAGCAGTTGAGTTCAAAATTTTCTTTAGTTTCTGCTCTATATAAGACTGTCTTCATCTTACTCACACAGCTACCAAACACTACTTATACAAACTCAAATGCAAGTTTAAGTAAGAAATACTGTACATCTAAACAATATGATTCCTGAATATAATGAACTGCTATCATTTATCATAAAAACTGTTTAAGATCCATACCATAATGAATATGACCCACAGAGGCAAGTTTGAAAAAAAAAAAAAAAAGAGAGAGAGAGAGAGAGAAAGGGATGTGCAGGTTAATAAACTGCAACTGACATACCTTATCTTGTATGTCAGTAACATTTTAATCTCTTTTAGTTTGGTTAAGTTACCGTATACTGCTGTAGTACCTAACCTGCAGAATGTAACTGGCCAACAGACATCACACTACAGTATTTTGCTAAATGGAGGAACATGACATCCTATACTTCCCCCACCCCAACATTTGACAGGGAAAGGATATTTAGGGTATGGTATGTATCTTATAGGGGGGGCTGGGAGGTAAAACAATTTAACTCATTCACTGCACCTTGAGGAAAATCTCCAGTAATAGTGGGGGGGGGGAAATGATCTTGCTGGCTCACAGAGCAGTAGGCTGTACCATATGTGTTTCATCTTTTAGGTCAGTATATACAATAGTTTAGCTGCTACAGTGTCCTGAATCTGAATATTCTTTTCTGATTAGCTAACAAAAATACTATATGTAATGGAAATATATATTAATAGTTTCTCTTATTTCAATAGTTACATGTCAGTTTCCTGGGTAAAAGATGGAAGTGGTCATACTGAAATATCTATTCCACAGTCAGCTGCCATAATCCATGGGTAGGAAAATTCCAGGTCAGTGCCTACCATACTCCTGTTGTAATGGGAGAACAAAAAAAGTATTGGAAATTCAATTGGTCAACACTGTAGTACTAGTACAATGCAGTCAGAGGCAGGTCCCGTCGACTAGGCTATTTATCTACCTATCTATCCAGAGCCAGATGCCTTAATCCCGTAAGGGATGGCCACAAACAAACTGCCTCTATGTCACCCTGTCCCCTGACACTTCACTGCCCTCCCCCAATTTACTCCCCCCCTCTCTCATATATGATACCTTTCAACTCCATCCCTCCCTCTCATCCAGTAGACAATTCAGGAAAATTGCAATTTATACATTAAAATAAATAAGATATTTTACAAGTTATCCATAATCCCAGCTACTGATACTGCAACAGCACACTTCTCTGTGGTAAATTAAGTCTATCCTATTAAGATAACTTGGGAAGATAGTGCCAGACATATACTGTATTATCAAAAGTACTGTATAGTACATACTTATATCCAAGAAAAATCAGTGCACCACTTCAATAAATTACATCAAACACTATGAAATAAACATAGCTTTTACATAAAATTTTATCTAAAAAGACCTTTCCATGCATCAAGAAGGGCTCCTGAGTAACCTATG
>JAGKTI010000629.1:90372-122349 GCA_018397915.1 Birgus latro | reverse complement strand
GTAGTTTTCTGATTTAGGTTAGGTTAGGTTAGGGTCATGAAAAACCAGTGCTGGAGCTTCAGGACCAATATCCGGACAAAACCAATATCCGGACATGCCTTTGGCTCTATTACGTCGGATACTGGAGGGATTGCTATATCCCTACACGTATACTACTATAGGAAATGTATTTCAAATCATGCACAGTGTACCTCGTGGTCAACATGTACTTGAGAATATAAAAGTAATATAAAATGAAAAACAGCGCACTTATGATAAACGATCACCCCCACGCACACGCATGAACTTCCGGGAATTCGGTTTGACGGAGGGAGAGCGGGGCGGCTGGGGGTGGGAGGCGCGGTAATGAAGAGGTTAATAATTTCCATCAGAATACCATTAGAATTGCAGTTGTCTAATGACCAGGTCATCCGGGCACAAACAGAGGATTTATGGAGGAGTTTGGGCAGTATCTTGAACTGTTTTCTCTTAAAACTGCAGGACTTCTTGTTTGCGGTGATTTCAATTATTGGGCTAACAGTCCAGTGTCAAAACTATTTTCTTCAGAATTCCTTGAGCTGATCACCCAGAATAATTTTTTCAATCATGTGAGTGAACCAACTCATGTCTTGGGATGTCCTTGACTTGATCTTGTCTCCTGCTGGTTGCAGGCACGTATCTGATGTGAAAGTTGACTCAGTCAACCCCGTCATCTCTGATCATGCTCTGATCACTCTTAGTTCTGATATCCCAAAATCCCCTTCCTATAAAAAGGTCATCAGGTTCAGAAATTACAGAAATGTTGAATGCCATTTGATGTCTTGAAATTGATAAGCATTTAAACTAAATTGATTCTTCAAATCTTTCTTCTGATGAATTGGTTTATATATATATATATATATATATATATATATATATATATATATATATATAACAACGAGCTTAGGTCACTTTTTGACTATTATTGTCCTGAGGCAGTAAAAACAATCATTGTACATGATAATTCTCAGTGGTATGGTTCATCCATTTAATCTTTGCATAGACAATACAGAAAAGCAGAACATGAATGGTGCTTGCAGCAGACTGAATTAACTCGTTTGCATTATATTTTTGCAAGATGAGCAGTCGTTCACACTGTAAATGCCCGAAAGGCTAGGTATTATCAAAATAAAATTGATTCATGTGGTGGAAAAAAAAAAAAAAATGTCTGCAGTTGTGAACAATTTGGTTGCTCGGAGGAATGTAACTGTTAAACCAACTTCTGTATCTGATGCCCAATTGGCTTCTGATTTTGCTTTATTTTACAACTAAGATATCTCGCATAAGAAATAATTTAGACAACAGTTCTTCTAGTGAAGTGTACTCAGCTGACTTTCAATCACGGTGCACTGGGAGTCATTTGCTTTCAACATTCCATCCACTGGATGTAAACGAAGTCAAATGTTACATCAGAGAACTTAACAAAACATTTTGCCCACTTGATCCATGTAACATGTCACAACTGCCTGATGTGAATGAACACGCTGGAGAATTTATCTGCAACATAATAAATACATGCTTCTCAGAAAGCAATTTTGTGCAGAGTGAGAAACATACTTTGCTTAGGCCCCTAATCAAGAAACCTGGCCTTGATGTTGAGACCATGACAAATTACAACAAAGTTGTTCCTGTTGTTCAATCAGCATACAGAAAATACCATTCAACTGAAACTGCACTAACAAGGATTCATAATGACTTGGTGGCAAACACCTGTAGTGGGATGTTCTCTCTCCTAGTTCTGATGGATCTGTCTGCAGCTTTTGATACAGTAGATCATTGGATGATCTGTATTTTTATGGAGATCGTGACAGTGCACTTTTGCTGTATCTGTCAGACAGATCTCAGAGAGTGGTTGTTGATAACACTAGCTCTGATTCTGCTCCCCTTCTATTCAGACTCCCTCAAGGATCAGTTTTGGGTCCAATTCTATTTACTATCTACACGAGTAGTTTATTGTCTTTATTTGATACTCATGATGTGTCCTAGCAATTTTATGCTGATGACACTCAGCTCTATGTTAAGATGTCAGACACTAATGATACCAAGATTAAGCTGGTATCTCTAATGTCTGATATTAAGATCTGGATGGCTACGAAGAAACTTACGCTGAATGATGGTAAAACTGAGATCATGATCAGAGGAAACAGGAGGGGTGATGACACTGATAATGCCCTGGCTTTGAACACTGGCATGTCACAGCTTCATCTGGTCGGTTTTGTTCGAAATCTATCTACCTGTTGCCAGACACCTCAATCCCGAACAGGGTGGCAACAAACAAATCCCCTCCATGTCGCTCTGTCCCCCGCCATTTCACTACCCCGCTCCCAACTCACACCCCCCTCTCTCATGTATCTCTCCACTCCATCCCTCCATCTCATCCTCGGCCTCCCCCTCCCTCTCCCCCCCTCCACCTCACTCACACACACTCTCCTCGTCAGTCATTCACTCTCCATCCTCTCCACATGCCTAAACCACCTTAACATGTTTCTCCTAACGCTTCCTATCACGTCCACAACCACACCA
This sequence comes from Birgus latro, assembly GCA_018397915.1. NCBI lineage: Eukaryota > Metazoa > Arthropoda > Malacostraca > Decapoda > Coenobitidae > Birgus > Birgus latro. Next base: position 119,808 of record JAGKTI010000629.1, on the reverse strand, counting down.
CAACGCTCCTTCACTTCCTCATTTGTTAGTCTGTCTCTCCATGTAACTCCACATGCTCCTCTCAAATAACTCATTTCCACTGCTCTCACTCTTGACTTCTGTCCTTTCAACAGGGTCCAAGCTTCACTTCCATATGTTAGAGTTGGTATCACAATACTGTCATGTAACAACTTTTTCACTTCCATGCTCACCTCCCTGTTACTTATCACTGCTTTCAACGAACCAGCAACCTTCCTTCCCTGCTGCACCCTTTCAAGCACTTCACCCTCCTGACTTCCATCCTTACTCATCACGCTACCCAAGTACTTAAATGCACTCACATTCTCCATATCCTCCCCATCCAATCTCACTGTACACTCACTGGCTTCACTTCTCTCGAAGACCATCACTTTACTCTTCCCAACATTCACCTTTAGCTTCCGTTTCTTACACACTCTCCCAAACTCTTCTACCAAGCCTTGCAGCTCCCCTTCGTCTTCGCTCAACAACACAGCATCATCTGCAAACAACAGTACAGGGAGTTTCCAAACACTGCCCTCTCTCACTAGGGCCGCTCCAACATCCACTGCCCGACCTCGTATCTCTTTTATAACCCCATCCATGTACAGATTGAACAACCATGGAGACATGACACATCCTTGTTTCAATCCAACCTTCAAATGGAAAGATTCACTCAGTTTGCCATCCACACGCACTGCAGTCTTAGCACCCTCATACATACTCTTCACTGCCTTCAACAACTTCCCATCCACTCCATATAATTCTTAATACTTTCCACAATCCTTGTCTATCCACCCTGTCATATGATTTCTCCAGATCCGTAAAGGCTGCATACAACTTCTTTCCCCTCTCTAGAAACTTTTCCACTAAGGATCTAAGAATGAATATCTGGTCTACACAACCTCTTCCCTTCCTAAAACCTCCCTGTTCTTCTCCAACTAATTCCTCTGTTATTTCCCTAACTCTGTCAATAAGTATCCTACCATAAACTTTTCCTATTACACTGAGAAGGCAAATGCCCCTATGATTACCACACACACTGCTTTTTCCCCTTTTCCTTTGTACTGAGGAATAATTATACCTGACTTCCAATCCTCCGGGACTCTACACCTGCCAGGCCAATCTGCACACCTTCCACATCCATTCTTTTACTATCTCTCCCCCATGCTTCAGCATTTAACCACACACTCCATCAATTCCTGGGGCTTTCCCCATTTTAACTTTCTTCATTGCTTCCACCACTTCCATCCTACTGATTTCTTCCTCTCTTCTCACAACCCACCTTCTCCCCACCATTCCCCAGCCACTTATACTAGCATTACTTTCATTCTCTATGTTCAACAATTCGTTAAAATGTTCTCTCCATCTGTTCACTTTTTCTCCCTTCTCCACTAGTAATGCATAAAAAAAAAAAAAAATCTACCATTTTTATATTTCACACCCCCAGACTTCATTGGCAACCTGTCTAGCTCTCTTTACCTCCTTCCAGAACATTTTCTTACATTCTCTCAACTTTGCACTCAAATTCCTTCCAAATTCCTCATCTACTCTCTTCTTACTCTCTCTTACTAATCTTTTCACCTCTCTCCTCCTCCCTACATATAACTCTCTCGTCCGTTTCACCACACACTCCATCTGCAGCTTTCCCCATTTTAAATTTCTTCATTACTTCCACCACTTCCATCCTACTGATTTCTTCCTCTCATCTCACAACCCACCATCTCCCCACCATTCCCCAGCCACTTATACTTGCATTACTTTCATTCTCTATGTTTAACAATTCGTTAAAATGTTCTCTCCATCTGTTCACTTTTTCTCCCTTCTCCACTAGTAATCTACCATTTTTATAATTCACACCCCCACTGACTTCATTGGCAACCTGTCTAGCTCTCTTTACCTCCTTCCAGAACATTTTCTTACATTCCCTCCACTTTGCACTCAAATTTCTTCCAAATTCCTCATCCACTCTCTTCTTACTCTCTCTTACTAATCTTTTCACCTCTCTCCTCCTCCCTACATATAACTCTCCCGTCTGTCTCTCAGCTTCTTCGACGCCCCTGTTCCTCGTCTACTCATTATGTGCTTTCTTCTTTTGTGCCACAGCCTCTCTCACCTCTTCAGTCCACCATGCTGTTCCCTGAACCCCCTTTCGTCTTCTCTTCACCCCACACACCACCTCACATGCTGCACAGATTTCTTCTGTGAATATATTGAACACACCTTTCACATCCCCCATCTGCTCCAATCTATATTTACCCAATCGCTCCTCCACTTCCCTTTTATATTCAGCCATTATTCCATCCTCTTGTAACTTTTCTACCCTCCCTGTAAGAAATACTTCCCCCTGTCCTTCCCTTCTTCTCTTCCTCTATCTTGTTTGGATTCTGATTCTGGCCACCACCAAGTGGTGGTTAGAAAGTCCACTCCCCCAACCTTTATATACTCTATATACTCTTGCATCCACATCTTCTCATCCTTTCATTCAAAGTTAAATTACAAAGAACACATTAATAAAGCTGTCAGAGGGCGTAACTTGTATATCAGGCTCAATCGGTAGAGAGGTGGCCTGCAGTCTTAACGGACCCAGGTTCAAATCCCCGCTGGGGCAGGAAACAGTTTAAGGATCTGAATTCACTAAATCAGGCTTTACTGATCTACCAGAAGACCCGCCAACATGCAAAAATACCCCAGCTAATACCAATACACCAAGTCCTGTATGAGACAGCCCTTGCATGTATTCAATATGGATGGTGGGTGTTAGCGCCGAAGTGGTGACATGTAGAGGTGTTTGGTATGTTGGAGGACTGCTGTGCCTTGATAGCAGGCTGTGAAGCCTATGCCCAAAGTTGGGGAAAAAAAAAAATCAGAAATTTGTACTGTGAGAAAATTCCTGAATTGGGGTTGCCTCTTAACACTGGTCCACGCAGTGATCTTGTCTCGTGTTGATTATTGTAACTCACTGTAGATTGGTCTTCCATACAATATACTAACAAAAGTTCAGTCTGTGTTGAACAGGGCAGTACGGTTTATCTTTGGTCTCCCCCAAGAACCTTGACTACCCCTTTCCTAATTTAGCTGCATTGGTTACCAGTAAAGGCAAGAACTGAATTTAAACTGTGTCTTATTACATTCAAGGTTCTTAAGTTTGGTGAACTCAAGTACTGTATCTTGCTGAATTGTTAAAATTCCCATCAGCATGCCCGGGTGTGATGTTATGTAGTGAAGATGATTCCTTGCATCTTGACGAGCCTGGAGCCGTTCACCAGTCATCTTTCTCTGATCGTTCTTTTGTGTATAGAACCCCTAGATTATATAATAGATTGACACTGTCCATGAGACAACTCTTTTCTGTTGAATCCTTTAAGAGACAGCTGAAAGCCTTTCATTTTTCAAAATGCTATGACCTGGAGAGAGGTACTATGATGGATGATTATAGGTTTAATTATTGCCAATTTCATATACATTTTTTTTACTGATGTAGCTTGTATTGTATATGAAAGGTCACAATTCTTGTAATTGTAAAAATAATGTGTATGTTTGTCGAGCAATAGTGAATTCCCAAAGGAAGAACTGGTGATTTTGAGAAACAAAAGACCAGACTGTTATTGTTATTACTTGGAAGACATGTTATATGCTGGAGGTGGGGTTCTGTGATTAGAGTGAGAAGTGGTTGGAAGAAGTTCAGGAAGCCATTGTCTCTCCTAATATCTTTGTATCTGGCATGTGTTAGGAGTGTAATGCTGTACAGTAGTGAGACCTGGGCATTAAAGGAAGAGGATACTAGCAGGCTCAAACATACAAAAATGACAATGATTAGGTGGACGTGTAGTGCGTCCTTGAATGCGAGGCCTGGGGGGGGGGGGGGTAGGTTTGCACTGGAGAAGTTAAGAGGAAGGATGAGACTGAAGTGTATTGGTGTTGTGATGAGCTGAGGTAGACTGAGATGGTTTGGGCATGTGGAGAGGATGGGCATGGTAACTGGGCGCAGAAAGTAAGAAATGTGAATGTTGGAGGTAGGGTTGAAAGAGGTAGACTGAGAAAGACCTGGGACAAAATCATAGAGTATGACCTAAGAGACAAGGGACTGCAGATGGAGGCTGCCAGAGAACCACTATTAGGTGACCAAGAATGATGTATGCAAGCATGTTGAAGCCTTTATAAATGAAATGAAAAAAAAAAAAATGGAGCTCTGTTCATTTTGCAAATGTCTGGACACAGTGTGTTTAAGAAGACTGAAGGAAATACAGATAGAGGAAGAGAGATCCAGAGTTTACCTGTTGCATGCATGAAAGACTGGGGGTACTGGTTAACTCCTGCAATAGACAGTTGGACAGAAAAGTGACATTTTGTTGCTAGATGGGTGCTACACACCCGTTGTAATGGAGGAGGAATGCAAATAGATAGTTCAGAAGAGCAGAGATAACTTAGCAATAGAAAGAAATAATGATGCAACAGTGCTGTAAAAAGACTGAGGTTAAAGGGAGTCAGTACGAGAAAGGGAGCTGATGAGACAAAAAGCTTTGACTCCACCTTGCTGAAAAGAACTGTATGTGGGACCCCCCCCCCACACACACACATGAAGGCTGTAATCTACACAGGGATGAATGGGACCCTCCCCCACAAATACACACACATGAAGGCTGTAATCTACACAGGGATGAATAAAACCCATGTACAGTATAAAGCCAACAGCTATGTTGTGATAGAAGGCATGGAGATGGCTTAACACACCTAATCTCATGGAAGTAGGTTTTGCATGGGAGGTATTATGATCTTTCCATGCTATATCCCCAAGCAATGAAATCCCATGTATTTTTAGAGATGATGCAGGCTTGAGTTTAATACTGTTAAATATAGATGGACACTCCTATGGACGATCATGGTGGGTTACTTGTTTGAGTAAATGCTGTGATGGACACTGTGAGAAGTGGATGGAAAGGTGAACAGAGCAATTTCCAACAAGAAGGAAATGCACAAGTTGACAAACAAAGATGAAAGAGTTTACCTACGAAGGGTGTAAGCACAGAAGCACAGTTCTTGAAAACAGCAGAATGGACTCCATCAGGTCTGTATGCCTTGTTAGTATTGGTGCCAGTGATGGGCAGAAACTACAACAGCAAAAGAGTGGATAGGGTTAGATGTACAACTTAGGTCATTGACAAATAGAAGGAAGAGAGTTGGTGACAGGACAGAACCCTGAGGAACACCACTCTTGACAGTTGTAAGCGAAGACTGTTTATATCAGCAGCAGTAAAATGACCAGAAGGGAAACTAGAGATGAAGGCACTTATGGGATTGGAACCATAAGAAGACAGTTTGGAAATTAATAATTTGTGCCTGACTTCATCAAAAGCTTTTAAGATGTCAAGTGCAATGGCAATGCTTTTGCCAAAGTCTTGAAAGGAGGATGGACAGGAGTCTGAAGAGAAGGTGAGAAGATCATCAGTGGAGCATCCCTGAAGGAACCCATGCTGGCGAAGGGAGAGAAAATTATGATAGGAAAATTGCTATAAAATTTTTTTGTCAAAAATAGATTTAAACATTTTCAAAAACACAGGATATTACGGCAACTGAGCAGATGTTTGAGCTGGGAACAGTCATCTTTCTTCAGGATGGGCTGAATGAGAGCAAACTTCCTGTAAGAAGAAAAGGTACAAGTTGACAGACAAAGGCAAAGGAGTTTGCCTAGGCAGGGTGTAAGCACGGAAGCACTGTTCTTAAAAACAACAGGAGGAACTCCATCCGGCCTGTACACCTCGTTAATATCAAGGTCAGTAAGGGCAGGAACTACATCAGATGAAGAAATTTTAGTGACAGTCATGAGAAAATTAAAGGGAGGAAAAAATGGAAAAACAGCATTAGAACTGGCAACAGTGGAACTAGACGAGAAGTTTGGGTAATGATTTCTGTGTTTTCAGTATAAGAAATAGCTACAGAACCATCAAAGCAGAAAAGAGGAGGGGAAAATGAGCAAGTAATGAACTTAAAATGGTTTTTGGTAAGGTGCCAGAACAAGCAGGAAGAATCTGAGTCAGAGAGTTTAGAGCACTTACTTTCATATCATACTGTTTATGTACAGTAGGATCTCACTAATAATGTCTAATTGGTGCCAGAAAAACGCTGTTATTAGCGAAAACATTATTTGCGTGACATTAAAATACATGTATGAAGGGTTTATTGGTGCTGCCACCCCAGGACTTTTACCCATATGTCCTATTTGAAGCCTTGCTATCACTACTTTTTTTAGCCGAAATAAGATTAGTTATTAAATCATCATGAGTAATATAAAACTCACCTTAAAGGAGTTAATGAGGTGTTTGGTGTGATGATTAAAGATAGGTTATTATAAATGTCTACCGTAAGACACCCAAGATGTGTGTTTACATACGATACTTGCCGACTTGACACATCAGTGCATTCTAAACTAACCTAACCGACTAGTTTTGCCCCCTAATACTCTCCATAAATATTTTAACCACCAGGGATTGCCACAAAGCCTCTTGAAAGTCCTCACCATCAATCATGCAAAAACTTCTGACATGATCAATACGTGAATAATGGCCTCCAAGCATTGTGAATATTTCGCCAAGAATCATTTTCGGCACACCCATTAAAGCAAACAAACAGAAAAAAATAAGTGAAACTGTCTTTGAAAGTCATTAGTCATCAACAATAAAGGAAAAAAGGAAAACTATACAGTACTGAAGTTGTCAGCATGGAATGATTGCATACTTCTCACTTCTCAGAAATACACAAATGCAGTAATCATGAATAATAAACAAGTCAGCCAAGCAGTATAATCTCTTTGACAGTATACAGAAATTCACAAGAACTGAACTCACATCAATATCTTACCTAACTATTTACACCAACAAGCAGTGTCTTCACATACCATACGACCCAAATTTTCTCTACTACAGACAGTCAGTTCATAACAAAATTCGGGCACAAAGACTATTTATTTTTCCCCCCACACTCATTGCACCACAGGCGAAAACACGAATTTTACAACTCCATCATCATTAACTTTTTTCCCCCCCAACAAAGAAACTATCCACATCGTAAACACACCCGACTCATTGTATCTATCTGATCGTTTGCACACCGTACGCCACTTCATCCAACAACTTTAAATTTTCCTTTGGAATAAATGCTTTTCTTGTGTTCATAGCACTTTCAGGGAGCTAAGTGCTTAGGCATACTATACAGTACTGAAGTTGTCAGCATGGATTGATTGCGTACTTCTCACTTCTCAGATACACACAAATGCAATAATCATGAATAATAAACATGTCTGCCAAGCAGTATAATTCGTATGACAGTATACTGTAATTCACAAGAACTGAACTCACATCATTATCTTATCTAACTATTTACATCAACACGTAGCGTCTTCACATACCATAAGAGCCAAATTTTCTTTACTAAAGATCATCAGTTAATAACAAAATTTGGGCACAAAGGCTTTTTTTTTTTTTTTTTCCACACTTGTTGCACCGCAGGCAAAAACAGGAATTTTACTACTACTTCATCATTAACTTTTTCCCTCCCCAACAAAGAAACTATCCACATCGTAAACACACCCGACTCATTGTATCTATCTGATCGTTTGCACACCGTATGCCACTTCATCCAACAACTTTAAATTTTCCTTTGGAATAAATGCTTTCTAGTGTTCATAGCACTTTCTGGGTGCTAAGTGCTTAGGCATAACTAAGGTTAGTTTGGAACCACGTGCTCAGAGTTCTGAGAGGGAATGAAGAGCAAGGAAATAAGCAAATAAACGCTTCTCATCACAGTGACGATCCATGGAACACTGAGGCAGGCTGTGGGCTGGCTATCCAAGATACACCCAGACATTTTCCACAAAATAACCGTTAATCGAGTGAATCCAAACATTATTGTGGAAACTGGGTATCTATTCTAACTTACCGTTATTGACGAAAACGTTATTGTTGAAATCGTTATTGGTAAGATCCTACTGTATGCTCCATCATGTTTGCATCTGTTAGCCTTGTTCACCTAATGGTGGATCTCTGCACTGCTCAATCTCTAGCAGCCTCCCTGTTTAGTCCCTTATCCCACACACTCTATGACCTCGTCCCAGGTCTTTTTCGGCCTGCCCCTTGCAACCCTCCCCCCAGCGCTGACAGTTCTCACCTTCCGCACCCAACTGTCATTCTCCACCCTCTCAGCTTGTCCAAACCACCTCAATCTACCCTCATCACAACACCAATACATTAAAGTCCCATCCTTCCTCTCAACTCTTCAACTGCAATCCTAGCCCCCCCAAGGGGGGACTGCCCAGGTCTCACTACCGTACGGCATTCCACTCTTAACACATGCTGCATACAAAGAGCCCTTATAATGGATGGAGAGGTCTCAGCTCTCTCAATGCTAGGAGAGGCCATAGCTCCCAAAACTTCATCCAACCACTCCTTTCCCTACCCACAGAGCTAGATCCATCCTCATCTCCAGCACATAACATGTTTCCCGCATAATAAAACTCCTCCACACACATAAGAGATTCTCCTGCAAGATCAATCCTTTCACACCTGACAATCTTTATATGCTCTCACCGACACATCGCACACATGAAACCAGCATTATTACATGGCCTACCTCTAATACCACAACATCTTTTATGCACCCACTTATCACAAATATTTCAGAGTCTGGAGCTACTTCCACACCTTGTGACAAACTGCACATGGCCACACCCCCTCAACTTTGACAGTATCACCACTAGCCCTAAATATCACCACTCATGTTTTATCTGCATTCATTCTCAAGCTCCATTCCATCTTTCCACTTCCTAAATCTTTCCTCTGCCTCCCATTCATTCTCTGCAGTCAACACCAAGTCATCAGCATACAACATTTCCCATGGGAGTCCATTTCTCAAATCATGTGAGCGAGCTTCTAATCATCTTATGGTGGCAAATGATAGTTTACTGATGATTTTGTTTTCCCTGTTGTTTTTACCGACGTTCATCCCTAATTCACTCATTTTTGTTAAGCATAATGGCAGACTTTCTAAAACCCACTCAAATCTCCTGAAATTTAGTGTTACAGTCCTAACCTTACTTATTCATACCCTAGCCTTACTGAACATAAACTGTCCAAACAAAAAAAAAATATATAACTTAACCCCTTTGCAGCCAAAATGCTGTTTGTCAAAAGTTGGTAGGTACAGGGCCACCTCGGTTTTAAGATGGGATGCGTTAAGGAAAAAAAAAACGCTCAGGAGGGCAGATTTAATATGTACAGTACAGGGACGCATTTCTGAGCCTTGGGATTTCTCCTCAACCAAGTCCTAAACCCACCCAAATGAGTCCAAAACTAAGTTTATAGCCAATATAAATGATCTAACAGCTTTACAAGAAGCTAACCTAAGCCTAAAACCTGTTAATAATTCACCAAAACCAACAAATCTGAAAATCATTAAAAATAGGTCAGAAAATATCAAACAGCTCTCACCACTTAAGTCCATGTCCAGTCCTGGTTGTCATCCTTGCTATCCATCCTGAGGCAAGGGGACATGTGGTGTTCCCTAGCACTCACTTGTCCTCCTCAAAGCTCCCAAACCCCATCTCTGGGGGAGGGTCTGAAGGTGGGGGGAGGAAAGGCTGGTGAGGTGTGGTGCTGGTAGCGGGAGACTGATGCGATGGCTCAGGGGGTGGCGATGGTGTCTGATGCGATGACTCACGAGGTGGCAATGGGACGCAATGCGATGACTGACGAGATGGCGAGGGAGACCGATGCGATGGCTCACATGGTAGCAAGGGAGACATGCGTGTTGGCTCATGTGGTGGCGAGGGAGACAGAGGCGATGGCCAAGGCGGTATTGGGGTTGGAGACCGAGACTGTGATAAGAGAGGTAGTGATGGAGTGGGGGAGTGCACCGGTGGAGACTCAAGTGGCACAGAAGAAAATGGGAATCTGCTGGATGTGAGGTCAAGCACCAGGGGCCAAGCATAACATCTTCGGTGGAAGGTGGCCTTGGGAGTTTCTCTGCTGGTGGAGGGCTAGGGAGAACCTCTGCGAGGTGATGGCATGGTGGGGTCTTGCTTAACCCCTAGCCGCCAGGGCCTCTCGGCTGTCGCCCACTCCTCCTTACAGGGGATTTCTGAAATTTTGGCAATAATACCCTTACTTCAAACCCTAATATCTGCCAAACTATAATAGCTAGAGAAGCAAATAAAAACTCATAAGAGTCACCAACTCTTCCTCTTCCCATTGAAGGTTTCCCCTTGATGAGTAAGGACGAGTTGAAGACAAGTGGTTTCACATATGGCGGGGCTGCTCCGACCGTGCACCTCTGGCCGTGGCCTTGGCCTAAGTGGCTAGCATTGGCAGCACTGACCGGAGTGGTGATTGTAACACTGCCCGGGCGTCCTTGGATGGAATGTGGAATATTTGTTTTGTTTTGTTTTGTTTTGTTTTTGAAGGCTCCAACATGCTTGCATGCGTCGGCCTTGGTCACCTAATGGCGGCTCTCCACGCTGCTCGATCCCTGGCAGCCTCCCTGTTCAGTCCCTTAACCCTTAAGTCACACTTAATGACCTCGTCCCATGTCTTTCTCGGTCTACCCCTCCCAACCCCTCCCCCAGTATTAACACCTCTCACCCTCTGTACCCAATTATCATCCCCCATCCTCTCCACATGTCTTCTTACTCACCGCTGTAAGGATGAGTCATCACCCCATCCATGTGGCTCCCCAAAGGGTTTTCCACCCGTTTCACAGTGCCACTATGCCCCGTAGGTGTGTGGGAAAGGAAAGAGCTCTTTGTTTTCTGTACTGAATTCTTCCGTCAATTATAATAATTTCCCTTTACAAGGACACTGATAATTGCACTTGACATCACGATTACGGGTAACTGCACTTTGACAAGTAAATGCTGTGGCTGTCTCACGAAATATCGTTGAGTATGAGGTAATTATTAGTACTATAATTCAGACTGATTTGTACTAATCAGGGGCACTGTGAAAATCTTATGTTATACACAGCTTACATTATTTGTATTTCACATCACAAATACACTGATGCTCATATGCAACACAGTTTCCCTGAGTATCGAGTGAAATAATTTAGTTATAGCCAACCAGGTAATTTTCTTTCTGGCCCACTCACAAGTGGTTTTGTTTCAGGTAACAAGTAGGATACACTCACGCTCATATTCAGCACAATAGCCAACCACATTATTTTCTTTCTGGCCTGCTCACGAGTGGTTTTCTTTCAGGTAACAGGTAGGATATACTGATGCTCATATTCAGCACAATTTCCCTGAGTATCGAGTGAAATAATTTTGTTATGGCCGACCAGTATTTTTCTTACTGGTGCACTCACAAGTGGTGTTCTTTCAGGCAACAGGTAGGCTAACTCAAGGTATTTCCAATAATCTTTTCACTAATATCCAGTAAACAGTAACACTTATTGCACTGCACTTGTAGAACATATTATAAAACACTTACATCACAGCACTTACTATAAATCACTTATAATATCCAACATTTCACTTATTTATAAAAAAAACACACACTTGTGAATTCCTGTACACTACTAACACTTTCCCACTCACCTGCTCCGTATTCACACTCGGAGAGATAGTTGGAAAAACATTTAAGGCATATGGGGACCTTGCACTCTGCACATTGGTATGAGGTCCCTTTTCATGCTGGGGGACGGCATATGGTTGTGTGACAGACGTGGCACCGCCTGTAGGCCTGACGACCTGCTGTGGTACAGCCAATCTCTATTAGCCTGTGCCACCAGAAATACTCAGCACAACTGAGCCTGTCCGCTGTAGCCACTGTCCCCCGCCTAGCACCTGGCACCTACGCAGTTGAATATTCTTCAAGGAGTTCGCATGCCAGCTCTCTCTCAAACTCTCGTACAGAGAGAGGTTTCCTGACGAGCTCCTTGAACAGTATGTAACTGTTCAGGATAGCAATATCAAGGTGTGAAAACGCCATCTTGTACCACCTGTGGGACTTACATAGGCAATCAACCTGACCAATTTGCATGTCCAATTTATCAACAAGCCGCATGTTGATATTATAATCGCTGACAGCATCTGGCATTACCACAGATTCCCTGGTCCTGTAGTCTGTTTTTCCAGTTTCCTCCAACACACCCTTACATACTGTAGACAACATGTTAACCCATCTCTAGTCACGCCAGAGAAGGGCTAACATGTTGCCACATTTCTTGGTAAGAAGGGCTCCTTTCTCAGTATTTGCTGGAAATACAGGGAAATTATTTCTGTTAGCCCTAACAGTTCTCCAGGACCCAGTACCGTGATCAAGCAAATACTTGGTCAACGCCAGGGCAATGTAATAGTTATCGGTATACAGAATGTTGTGCCTGTTGAAATACCTTTCCATGAGCACTTTCACGACACATGCCGAGAACCTATGAAGATCGTCACTAGGTATATCAACATCTATTGCCAAATAAACTATCACATCTAGCACATATCCAGTTTTACAGATGCAAAGGACAAAGAAATTGAGACACTTTGACGGCACATACTGAATAAATGCCAGCCTGCCCCTGAATAACACCAGCAACTCGTCAATAACCACTTTCTGGAATGGACGAAAAACCCTGGAAAATGACTCCCTGAGCATTGTTAGGACTGGTCTTATTTTCCACAACCTGTTGTTCGGTGCAGGCCCATAAGTTTAACTGAAATGAAGGAATCTTAGGAAGGCCAGGTACAGTCACGCTCCCTAATTTAGACCCACCCCGAGTCAAGCCCAGAGCTGAGGGAGACAATAGCCACAGCTCTTAAACGAACGCCTTTACTAGCCACCCCCCCCACCCACTCTTCCCCTCAATCCCCATCCCCCTCACTATCGCCATCCAAAGATCATTAACTACCTTCCTGTATTCCTATCCACCCTCACCTCTTACTGAAACAATCATCTACTGAATAGGACAATGCTGGATGGTACTATACAGTAGATTTGGGAAAACATAGGGCATGAAAAACCCAATCAATAACACATATAACCAGACCACTATAATCACGCCAATAACAATCATTAAAACATAGTAATTGTAATAATAAAAGTATTAGAGCAATAAAAACTGTATAGGCTAATATATAACCGGAGCGATCGTATAACACAGCCTCTATAACCATTTCCCTTGAGGTTTATTAAGAGAAATAAAATATTCAGGTCTTACTTTTTTTTATGCTGTATATTTTCCCAAATCTGCTGTCTAATACTGTCCAGCATTATCTTCTTCAGTAAGTGATTGTTTCAGTAAGAGGTGAGGGTGGAAGGAAATGAAGTACGGTAGAGAATGAACGCTGGATGGCCAGAGGGAGGGGGGAGGGATTAAGGGGAGGAGTTGGAGGGGGGCGGCTAGTAAATGAGTTCGTTTAAGAGCCGTGGCTACTGCCTCCCTCAGCTCTGGGCTTGGATTCGGGTAGGTCTAAATTGGGGAGCGTGACTGTACCTGTCATGAGCCATGTACAGTGGGGTCCCTTGGATAGCGACCTTATTAGTCCACCAAAATGGTCGCTATCCATGAAATCGCTACCCGAGGGGCAAACTTCTTACCTAAAAAAATTAATACAGTCCTGGACTCCTTAAGCTATACCCCTAATTTCCTCCATTACCCATCAGTATTACGTCATATTTCTTCAGTATACTACATATTCAAAAAATTTTCTTTTTCTTTTCCTCCATGCAGTATTGTTTCTTTGGCTTGCCACGCATGTACTGTCTGGCCTTTTCAGTCACTTTTACATTACCAGCACTTCCTGTTTTTTCCCTGGGCCACCACCATCATTTGGGCCAGCCCCCGAAGTTGAAGCCATGATATTAGAACACTCAGTAGCCAGACAATAAATGGAAGGTCACAAAAAACTTTAACAATGGCAAGGCTGTGACAAGTTGAATGAATGTGCGGTGCGTGGATAAACAAACAATCTTCTTCTTCTTCTCGGGGTAACTGCAGGAGGTTCACCTTCCACCCGTCAGTATCGCCTAGATACCGGCATTCCCCCAAGAGAAAAATAAAGGTAAAGGAAAAATTCAAAACTATAAAATAGGTAGGAGAGAGATAGTTGGAAATTAGTTATAAGAAAAGCTTAAGATACGTACTTTCACTCCACATGGGTCAATGAACTGAATGACGATACACTCGCACTCACTATCAGTGTTACCAGCTCGCTATGTGTTAAATGCCTAGCAGATTTTCGCTAACCGTGCAGCATTAATCGCTATGAGATAGTTTCATTCCTGTTGCTATCCATGGATTCCCTACCCAGAAAAACGCTATCTGAGGGGATCCACTGTACTTACCGAAGACAGGTGTGCCCACGAGTTCATCAACTGACCAACAGCCATGGAGCACATGCTTTCTTACGTGCACCATCAACATGGTAAGGGCGAACCGAAGACAGGTGTGCCCACGAGTTCATCAACCGACCAATAGTCATGAAACACATGTTTCCTTACGCGCACCATCAACATGGTAGGGGCAAACCGAAGACAGGTGTGCCCACGAGTTCATCAACTGACCAATAGTCATGGAGCTAATATTTTCTTACGTGCATCATCAACATGGTAAGGGCAAGCCACACAAACATCCCCACCTCCACAGGTATCCAGTCACACATGTGTGTGCTCTCACTGGCAGCAATGATCAGCCACTGCACACACATGACCTGGTGGAAATTGATTTCCTCCAACAGGTACTGCATGATAGCAGTTGTGAAAATGGCCCTGAATAAACTGCTAATTGTCCAAGGACTAGGTAGGATACTTATTGACAGAGTTAGGGAAATAACAGAGGAATTAGTTGGAGAAGAAAGAGGAGGTTTTAGGAAGGGAAGAGGTTGTGTAGACCAGATATTCATTCTTAGATCCTTAGTGGAAAAGTTTCTAGAGAAGGGAAAGAAGTTGTATGCAGCCTTCATGGATCTGGAGAAAGCATATGACAGGGTGGATAGACAAGGATTGTGGAAGGTATTAAGAATATATGGAGTGGATGAGAAGCTGCTGAAGGCAGTGAAGAGTATGTATGAGGGTGCTAAGGCTGCAGTGCGTTTGGATGGCAAACTGAGTTAATCTTTCCATCTGAAGGTTGGATTGAAACAAGGATGTCATGTCTCCATGGTTGTTCAATCCGTACATGGATGGGGTTATAAGAGATACAAGTCGAGCAGTGGATGTTGGAGTGGCCCTAATGAGAGAGGGCAGTGTTTGGAAACTCCCTGTACTATTTTTTGCAGATGATACTGTGTTGTTGAGTGAAGACGAAGGGGAGCTGCAAGGCTTGGTAGATGAGTTTGGGAGAGTGTGTAAGAAATGGAATCTAAAGGTGAATGTAGGGAAGAGTAAAGTGATGGTCTTCGAGAGAAGTGAAGCCAGTGAATGTACAGTGAGATTGGATGGGAAGGATACGGAGAATGTGAGTGCATTTAAGTACCTGGGTAGTGTGATGAGTAAGGATGGAAGTCTGGAGGGTGAAGTGCTCGAAAGGGTGCAGCAGGGAAGGAAGGTTGCTGGTTCATTGAAAGCAGTGATAAGAAACACGGAGGTGAGCATGGAAGTGAAAAAGTTGTTACATGACAGTATTGTGATACCAACTCTAACATATGGAAGTGAAGCTTGGACCCTGTTGGAAGGACAAAAGTCAAGAGTGAGAGCAGTGGAAGTGAGTTATTTGAGAGGAGCATGTGGAGTCACATGGAGAGACAGACTAACAAATGAGGAAGTGAAGGAGCGTTGTGGTATGGTTGTGGACGTGACAGGAAGCGTTAGGAGAAACACCTTAAGGTGGTTTGGGCATGTGGAGAGGATGGAGTGAAAGACTGACGAGGGAGTGTATGTGAATAAGGTGGAAGGGGCGAGAGGAAGGGTGAGGCCGAGGATGAGATGGAGGGATGGAGTGGAGAGGTATATGAGAGAGTGGGGTGTGAGTTGGGAGGGGGGTAGTTAAATGGCGGGGGACAGAGCGACATGGAGGCGATTTGTTTGTGGCCACCCCGTGCGGGATTGAGGCGTCCGGCAATAGATAGATAGATAGTCCAAGGACTGGGAGGAAGCTCATCCTCCTGCACATCTGCTCCCTCCTCATCAAACACCGGCACAGACAGCTCAAAGCCGGCACCATCTTCCCACACAAAGGTATTGACACTACCCACATGTGGTAAAGCAGCCATCTGGCAGTTGCAGGACATTTTTTCATCACTTGTGCACACCTACAGGCAGGGGGTGTGGGGAAGGAGAGGGAGAGGTGTGGGAAGTGGGGGAGTTAGCAGGTGATGACTCACCTGACACGGAACTTTCCTGGGGAGACGCTCAGTGCTGAGTATCTCCATTTGGGGCCTGTGTGAGAAAACAGCCCTTGAGGTGCTAGACAAGGTTATAGGATAAAACGTCTGTGAGCAGGCGGAGAGTGTAGGAGAGACGGCTCTTCAGCGATTATTCTGCTGATGACAGCCAGCTCCACGGTCACCTTCCTGATGTACTGGGTCTATCAATCGCCTCCTCCTCACCAAATTCGTCACTATCATATGCCCTTCCCTCTTCCTGAAGGAGTCTCAGAGCCTTCTCTGGCGTCGGAGAGCGAGAGAGGTCACTCTCCACATGGCAGCTCTTCCTCTCCTCCGAGGACGTGCTCTTGCTAAGTATCCGTGAGGACACGGCGTTGTCCAAGGCACATCCAATAGCACTATCACTTTGCCCTTTTCCTGGAACTAAGGGCAGAACTTTCATGGGAAATGGATGGTGACGAAGAAGAAATACTGTAGTTCCTCATGCTACCACGGCCGTGTACAGACTGAACCATCCAACTGCAGGGTACCTGGGGGTCCTACCTACCCAGAGTGCATCACAGAAAATGGTCACGAGTTCAAAGGGTGGCGGGAAGGTGAGTGTGGTACGTGCTGTCAGCCAGCGGAGCTCTGCGCCCTGAATCATGACAGCTATACACGGCAGCTGGCGGTTAGGGGTTAAAGAACGACGTGATTGTCATTTGTCTGGACGCTCTCTTCTCATCCAACATTACTCGGTACACCTTAATGCCCTCCTCCAGACAATGAGCTGCGTCCCTGCTTCGTCCTGAGAGAGAGTCGTTCATTCTCATTAAGGAGATGGTCTTGTCAATGTGGGCCACCACTTCCTTTAGAATCTTTATGTTCAGGGCTCACACCTCTGGGATGACTTCCCCCTCCTGTGCCTCCTGGTGGGCTTGCTGGATCTCCATGTTGAGAAGCTCCTCGTTACTCAGCTCTTTCCTGTGGCTGTCCAGGACCACCTCCACGTCCTCCTCGTCCACCTCACCACATCCCACCTCATGCAACAGCTGTATCATGTCCTGATACACCCGTTCCACTAGCGGTGCTCGCACGCCCTCAGGGAAGCCGGAGAACAAGTGAACATACTCTGGCCACAACTTGCACCACACTCCATTCATGGTGGCCTGGCTAACCTCCCACCAGGCACCAGCGATGGTCTCGATGACATGCTTGATACTGTACCCCCGCCAGAATGACTGCAGTGTTGTCTTGTGGCTGTAACACACCCTCACCAGCTGCTGCATAATAGGTCTTGAAGGTGGCGATCACCCCCTGGTCCATAGGTTGCAAAAATGACATGGTGTTGGGGGGCAGGAACACCATTTCAATGCTGCTGGCCCAGTCTTTCATAGAAGGAGGGTGGCTAGGTGCGCTGTCTACCACCAAGAGGAATTGACTGGCTAGGTTTTCCTTGGAGGCACACTTCTTCAGGACACAAGAGAGGTAGGAGATGAAGTAGGAAGAGCAGATGTTGGACATCAGTTAGGCCTTTTTGTTAAACTTCCAGATTATCCCCAGGCTCTCCTTGACCAAATCCAATCAGAGCCCTCGGATTCTCTGAGTGGTAGACTAGAAGCGGATTTAACTTAAGGTCACCCTTGGCATTGCCCCCCAGCAGAAGTGTAAGCCAGTCCTTCAAAGCCTTGAACCCTGACGCAGACTTCTCCTCTATTGCAAGATATGTCTTGGAGGATTCTCTTCCAAAAATGTCCTGTCTCGTCGTCGTTCAAGACTTGCTTTGCACTGTAGCCACCCTCCGCGATCAGCTCGTCACGAAACGCTGTCGCCGGCACCACATCTGCACTCACTGCCTTGCCAGACATACTCACACGATTCGTTTCAGCTCATCAGGGAACGCTGTCGCCGGCACCACATCTGCACTCACCGCCTTGCCAGACATACATACATGATTCGTTTCAGCTCGTCAGGGAACACTGTTGCCGGCACCACATCTGCACTCACCACCTTGCCAGACATACTCACATGATTCGTTTCAGCTCATCAGGGAACGCTGTCGCTGGCACCACATCTGCACTCACCGCCTTGCCAGACATACTCACATGGCGCAGGCTTACCGCTTCATGAAGCGGTCAAACCAGCCATGGCTGGCTTTAAAGGTTTCTTTTGCATCCAAATTTCTCCTCACCTTTAAATCATCCTAAAGGGAGAATGCCTTGGCACAGATGAACGTCTGACTGGTTCTCCTCCCACGTGCAGAGCATCCACTCCATCTCCTCCATCACTGGCTCCCTGTGTCGGGTGATATGGGGGGCACTGAGGGTTGCAACCTCCCCTGCAGCAGTCCTGCTGGTGACAGCCTTCTTTATAATGGTCGAGACAGTCAACAGTGGCAGGTGGAGAGCCGAAGTGACAGCACACTCGCCCTTGCCTGTCACGTTGCTTCTGAACATCTAACTTCACTTCCAATGCAATGCTATTACACTGGCACTTTGCAGGAACATCACCTGCACCAACACTAGCAGGCTGCCTACCCCGACTACGGTCAACACTACCACCACACACACCACCACTAGCCCCGTCATGCGCAGTGCCCTAACCAGACATTATCACATTTATGTAGCAAGAAAAAATGACACAAAATCACACACCACATACAGTTAGTATCACTGCCCTACTCACTGGCACCACTGCGACACTATGATAGCAGCTCTGCAATACTGATGATATAACGTGTTGCAGGGCAGGAGAGCATACAAGATCCTCATTCGGAGACGGGTGGTACAAGCAGAATGATATGGGTGCATGAGGGGTTAGTAATGGGCGCGGGGGCTGTGCGAGCATTTCTGCGCATTCTGGCAGGTGGGTGGGCTCAGCTGGCCGTGGAGAGAGCATGATTCAAACTTTTAGCTGATCCCCCTGGATGATACCGCGCAGGAACCAACGCAAAACCAGATGTAGGCCTAGGATGGGAAGGGTTAAGGTGGTATTTCTACCCCCATAACTAATCCGGGGCATCGTGTAGTGAGGTATAGTACAGCAGGGAATCCCCGTTTTCATTTTCGTTTTTGAAGGCTCCAACATGCTTGCATGCATCGGCCTTGGTCACCTAATGGCGGCACTCCATGCTGCTTGGTCTTTGGCGGCCTCCCTGTTCAATCCCTTAACCCTGAGGTCACACTTAATGACCTCGTCCCATTTCTTGCTTGGTCTACCCCTCCCAACCCCTCCCCCAATATTAACACCTCTCACCCTCTGCACCCAATTATCATCCCCCATCCTCTCCACATATCTAAACCACCTCAGCCTACCTCTCCTCATCACAACACCAGCACACTCCAGTCCCATCCTACCTCTCAACTCTTCCATCGTAAACCCAGCCCCCCCAGGCCTTGCACGCAGGGACGCACTGCACATCCACCTAATCATTGTCATTTCTGTACATTTAAGCCTGCGAATATCCTCTTCCTTTACTGCCCAGGTCTCACTCCTAACACATGCTGCATACAAAGACCCCTTAGCACGTAAGGAGAGTCCTCTCAATGTCAGGAGAGTCAACAGCTCCCTGAACTTCTTCCAACCACTTCTCACCCTAGCAACCGAGCTAACTCCAGCCCCACCTCCGGCACATAACATGTCTCCCAAATAACAAAACTCCTCCACACACTCAAGAGACTCACCAGCAAGTTCAATCCTTTCATGCCTAACAGTCTCCACCTGCTCTCCCAGACACGCCGCACACATAAAATCAGCATTATCTTGCAGTCTACTTCTAATACCACTACATCTCTTGTGCACCCATTTATCACAAACACTGCACAAGATGGAATTACTCCCACACCTTTGTGGCAAACTGCACATGGCCACTCTCCCTCTCCTCTGATTGTACCGCCACCAACCCTAGATATCATCACTTTTGTTTTATCTGCATTCATCCTTAAGGCCTTGTGCCCCATATCATCTCTCCACTTCTTAAATCTTTCCTCCGCCTCCTTTTCATTCTCTGCAATCAACACCAAATCATCAGCATACAAAATCTCCCATGGGAGTCCATCTTTGAAGTCATGTGAGAGGGCTTCAAGTACCATGATAATCAACAAGGGACTCAAAACTGACCCCTGATGCACACCAACATTCACGGGAAACTCATCACTCAAAACTCCATTCACTCTTACCTGGGTGCGAGCACCCACGTACATGGTCATAACCACCCTAACCAGCCACTCTTTCAACCCTAGCTTTCTCATTGCCCACTTCACCACCTCTCTATGGACTCTGTCAAAGGTCTTTTCCAAATCAACAAAAACAAAATACAATTCCCTTTTCTTTCCAATATATATTTCCTGAAGCTGTCGAACAATGAATATGGCATCAGTGGTCCCCCTGGCTGGCAAAAACCCAAACTGCATCTCATCAATATTCACTCTTTCTCTAATCATACCCTCTAGAACTCTCTCCATTACTTTCATTATCTGATCTAAGAGCTTTATAGCTCTGTAATTTCCCCTTTCCAGGGCATCATCCTTCCCTTTGTACACATTTACATTTACACTCTTCAGCCAATCATCTGGGACAACACACTCATATATAATCATTTTTTATCAGGACATTTAAATATCCCACACCATACTGGCCACATTGCTGTCCACCAAAAGTAGGCTGGGTGTGTTAAAGTACCATTTATGGGAAAATAACAGCCAGTCTGGCTTCTTACATTTGGTATGTCAGCATTTATTTTGCCTTCAAGTCATGTGACTAAATGATACATCACTAACACATTATAAAATATCATGAGCCTTGACCAATGGATTGCATCTCCTCTATGATATAATATCCCATCCACCAATCTTTATTACTTATTTTTTATTTCCCAAATGATATTGGTCTTCGAGAGAAGTCACTGAATGTAAAGTGAGGTTAGATGAGGAGGAAATGGAAAATGTGAGTGCATTTAAGTACTTGGGTTGTGTGATGAGTAAGGATGGAAGTTCGGTGGGTGAAGTGCTTGAAAGGGTGCAACAGGGAAGAAAGGTTGCTGATTCCTTGAAAGAAGTGATAGGAAACAGGGAAGTGAGCATGGAAGTGAAAAAGCTACTAAATGACAGTATTATGATACTAACTCTAATGTATTTAAGCGAAGTTTGGACTTGTTGAAGGGACAAAAGTCAAGAGTGAGAGTAGTGAGAATGAGTCATTTGAGAGGAGCATGTGGAGTCACATGGACAGACAGACTGACAAATAAGGAAGTGAAGGAGCATTGTGGTGTGGATGTGATAGGAAGCGTTAGGAGAAACACACTGAGGTGGTTTGGCCATGTGGAGAGGATGGAGAGTGAGAGACTGATAAGGAGAGTGTTTGTAAGTAACGTCAAGGGGGAGAGAGGGAGGGGGATGCCAAGGATGAGATGGAGGGATGGAGTGGAGAGGTATATGAGGGAGGGGGGTGTGAGCTGGGAGCAGGGCAATGAAATAGCGGGGGACATGGCGACATGGAGGCGATTTGTTTGTGGCCACCTCTTACAGGATTAAGGTGTCTGGCAATAGATATATAGATAGAAAGATATTGGTAAAATATCAACTGCCAATGCCCAACCCAGCCAGCTTGTCTGTTGCACAAGTTGTGGGAGGGTGTATGTGGTTTAGTCATGGCTAAGGCGAATATAAGAGAGTATGGATCACTTGGTTCATGGATTGTGTGCGTAAGATTGAAAGTGGGAATACAAACATGGGTGATCGTGTGTGTGTGTGTGTATGCGCCAACACAAGATCATACGAGAAGAGTGAAAGAAGAGTTCTGGGCAAATGTGGAAGCATGCATGGAAATGTTTGAGTGGAATGAGAGTGTTTTTTATTAGAGATATGAATGGAAAAGTAGGGAGTGTAAAGGTGGATGGGACAGTTGGTGAGTCGGGTGTGCCTATAGAAGTGCATGAGAATGGCAGTGCTCTAGTGAACATTTGTGCGGGAAGGAGGTTGGTCATAGTCAGTACCCTTTTGGGCACAAAATGATCCACAGGTATACGCGGCGAGTGATGAGAAAGATGGGCAGTGAAATGAATGAACGGAAGGCAATGACTGATTATGTGTGGGTGGATGAGAGAATGAAAAGGAATGTTATGGATGCAAGAGCATACCACCACTTGGTGGTGGTGAAAGTCAAGGTACAAATGCAACGGATGAACATGAGGGAAGAACAGGAGGAAGTTGTCCATACATGGAGGGTAGAAAGGTTGCAAGAGGAGGGGAAAAAAAAAAAAGGCAGAATATAAGAGAAGTGAAGGAACAATTGGATAAATATGATTTGCGACTGATTGGGGAGGTGGAGGGTGTGTGTAAAATTTTCACTGAAAAAATCTGTGCAGAATGTGAGGTGGTGCATAGGGTAAAGAGAAGTCAAAAGGGGGTGCAAGGAACTGCACTGTTGAATGAAGAGGTGAGACAAGCTGTGGCACAAAAGAAGATGGAATTTAGTGAGTGGATGGGAAGCAGAGATATGTAGGAAGTTGGGAGACAAAAGTTACATACAGAGAGGATGAAAGAGAAGAAATTACGAAGAGAGAGTAAGAAGAGAGTGGAGGATGATCTTGGAAGGAATTTGAGTGTAAAGTGGAGGGAAAGTGAAAAAAAAGTTTTGGAAGGAGGTAAAGAGTTAGACAGGGTGAAGTTAGTGGGAAAGTGAAAGACCAAAATGAAAGATTGATGGTGATGGGAAAAAAGTAAGCAGATGGTGAGAACACTTTAAGGAACTGTTAAACAGAGAGAATGAAAGCAATGCGAGTAGAAGTGAATGGGCAATGGCTGAGAGAAGGTGGGAGATGAGAAAGGAAGAAGAGATCAGTAGGATGGAAGTAGTGGAAGCAATGAAGAAAGTCAAAATGGGGAAAGCCCCAGGAACTGACCGAGTGTGTGATGAAATGACGAAGCTTGGGGGAGAGATAGTAGTAGCATGGATATGGATGATGTGCAGATTGGCCTGGGAGGAAGATAGAGTCGTGGAAGTTTGGGAATGTGGTATAATCATTCTCTTTTACAAAAGAAAAAAGGAAAACGAAGTGTGTAGTAATCATAGGGGCAGTTGTCTTCTTAGGGTAACTGGAAAAGTACATGGCAGGACACTTATTGACAGGTTAGGGAAATAACGGAGGAATTAATTGGTGATGAAGAGGGAGGTTTTAGGAAGGGAAAAGGTTGTGTAGATCCAAGAAGAGCAGGGAGGATTTAGGATGTGAAGAGGTTGTGTAGATTAGATATTCAACCTTAGATCTTTGGTGCAAAAATTTCTTGAGCTGGGAAAGATGTATGCAGCCTTCATGGATTTGGAGAAAGAATATGACAGAGTGGATAGACAAGGAGTGTGGAATATACTAAAAATATATGGGGTAAATGGAAAGCTGTTGAATGCTGTGAAAAGTATGCATGAGGGTGCTCAGACTGGAGTGCATATGTATGGTGAACTGAAAAAATTTTTCTATCTGAATGTTGGATTGAAACAGGGATGTGTCACATCTCTATGGCTGTTCAATCTGTATATGTATGGGGTTATAAAACACATACAGGTAGGGCAGTGGATGCTGGAGTGGTTCTCATGAGAGAAGGCAGCAATTGGAGACTTCCTGTGCTGTTCTTTACAAATGATACTGTACTGTTACGTGAAGATGAATGGGAACTGCAGAAGTTCGGTGAATAAGTGTGGGAGAGTGTGTAAGAAACAGACTCTAAAGGTGAATGTAGGGAAGAGTAAAGTCATGGGCTTCAAGACAAATGAAATTACAATACACAGTAAGGCTGGTTGATAAGGAAATGGAAAATGTGAGTGCTTTTAAGTACTTAGGTAATGTGATGGCTAAGGATGACGTGCTTGAATGGGTACAACAGTGAAGAAAGGTTGGTGGTTCTTTGAAAGCAGTGATAAGAAACAGAGAAGTGAGCATGGAGGGAAAGGTAACCGCATGATAGTATTGTGATACCAACTTTAACGTATGAAAGTGAAGCTTGGGCCTTGTTGGAAGGACACAAGTCTAGAGTGAGAGCAGTGGAAACCAATTATTTGAGAGGAGCATGTAGAACTGAACGGAAAGACTGGCTAACAAAAAAGGAAGTGAAGAAACACTGTGGTGTGGATGCGGATGTAATGGAAAGCGTTAGAAGAAATACACTGAGGTGGTTTGGCCAAGTGGAGAGGATGGAGACCTAAAGACTAATAAGGAGTGTGTGTGAGTCAGGTGGAGGAGGGGAGAGGGAGGGGGAAGCCAAGGATGAGATTGAGGGATGGAGTGGAGAGGTATATGAGTGACGGGTGTGTGAGATGGGGGGAGGGCAGTGAAGTGGAGGGGGACAGGGCGACATGGAGATGATTTGTTTGTGGCTACCCTTTATGGGATGAACACGACGGGCAATACCGTAGATGGATAGATAGACTTTTCATCCCCCTCTGATACTGATGAGTTTTTCCCTAATACAGAAGACCAAGACGCTTCCATGAATTTGAAAAATATGATCTATTTATAGATGAAGATGCACACGGACTAGCATTGCCTGGCTGCACTGGCCTCGGTGTGCACCGGTTTTCTACATGAAATTGGCACATCACCTGTCTAAAGGTCAGTACACACATCAGCATTCATGTTTTCAAGCGCGTGTGCATACGCACACACACACACACATAGGAGGACTAAAGGGAAACCTCCTCAAGTGGATGAGAGACTTTTTGAGAGAGAGACAAATGAGGACAGTAATAAAGAACAGGATTTCTGGATGGAGGGAAGCAACAAGTGGAGTCCCACAGGGCTCAGTGTTAGAGCCAATAATGTTCCTGATTTACGTAATGATACTGTTACAAAGCGAGATTTGCCAGTTAAGAAGACAAGATTCTTCTCGATGTTTCACAATCTTTACAGTGGTTTCGGTACGAATCAGAGTTGCCAGTTTTCCTGCTGTTTGTGAGCGTAGTTATTTTGTAAGTTATGCATTAATTTTTATGCTCTTTTTCTCTATCATATTTTATTTATGTGACTGCTTGTTAAATTATGTAATTTAATTTAATTTGTATGGTAAATGATTTAGAGTGTTGTGTAATATAAGAAAACTCTTTTATGTTTTGATGTCTTCTAGTTGGTAACTGTTTACTCTTCCTCGTCGAGTTTGTGCTAGAAGTTTCTTGAGTAATGCAAGTTTATATAAGGATGGGCAAAGGACTATTTCGAGTTCAGTCGGGTTTCAGGTTTCAGTTCAGTTTGAGTGAAGTTCAGTCGGGTGTCAGTTCAGTTTGAGTGTAGTGCAGTGTCAGTTTGCAGCCTATATTCTGGTACTGTGAAAACAGTGAAGCGTTGTCAACCATTAAGCGTAATAACAGTGGTTTGTATATTTTCGGTACTTGTGAAAACAGTGAAGTGCTGTCAAACATTAAGTATAATAACAGCAAAGCCTGTATATTTTCAGTACATGTGAGAACAGTGAAGGGTTACTGAAGTTTGTATATCATCGGTACTGGTGAAAACAGTGAAGTATTTCAAGTATTAAGTGCAACTGCAGTTAGTAAAATTTGTACAGCTCCAGTGCTTGTGAGAATAGTGAAGTGAAGATGACAAGCATTAAGTGGAATTATTTGGAAAATAGAGAAAGTGAACATTCAGAAGACAGTGTTTATTTTTGTCTCAGCTGATCTTGTGTACTGTACACCTAAAGGCAGACCATAGGGAGAACAACTCACCGGGCAATGTCCATCCTGTACTGTACTACTGCTGTTGGAGCCTGTGGCAGTGTGAGGTGGAGACATAACAATATGGCAGATGGAACGAACAGTTATGCAAGTCTGTTTCCTGATGATGCAAAGATCTTGAAGTTGAGGAAGACTGTAAAATGCTGCAGGAGGATCTGGATAGGATACATGATTGGAGCCGGATTTGGGAAATGAAATTCAATGCCAAAAAAATGTAAAATATTGGAGATGGGAAAAAGTGCCAAGAGGCCATCACTGAATTATATGATGGGTAATGAACCAATCACAAAAGCGAGAGAAGAGAAAGATTTGGGTGTGCTGGTCCAGGATAGTTTGTCACCTGAAAAACATATTAACAAGATAGTTAGAGAGATGTACACACTCTTGACCAACATAAGAGTAGCATTTCATTGCATGGATGAGGAGATGAAAAAATTGATAGCGGCCATGATCCGCCCCAGGTTAGAATATGCACCAGTAGTGTGGTCCCCACACAAAACGAAAGATATAAACAAGATTGAGAGAATACAAAGAGCAGCAACCTAGATGGTCCCCAGCCTGGCAGATCTGTCGTACAGAGAGAGGCTGATAAAGCTGGATTTGCCTTCCTCAGAGGAAAGGAGAGAGAGTGGTGACATGATTGCAGTGTTCAGGGCCATGATGGGAGAAGATAAAATTGACAGAGAAGATCTGTTTGTATGGGATACGAGAGTAACAAGAGGACACGGAATGAAATTGAAGAAGCCAACCTGCTTGAAGGATATCAAGAAATATAGTTTTCCTTATAGATGTATAGACCTGTGGAATACCCTGGACAATGAGGTGGTACAGGCAAAAAACATTCATGTGTTTAGAAAAATGAAGATATGGAGACAGGACAACACAAGCTTAGCTCAATTCCTGTATACTACAAATAGGTAAATACATATACATACACACACACACACAATTACACACCATCCATCCATCATCCAATCCTACGTCGCCCCACAGAGAAGCGTAGGAGCCCAGGGCTGGGCAAGTTGGTCTTGACATTTAAGATGAGAGTGAATGCTATGATTCACGGAATTAGTAAATTTACGGTGCATTTACCACATGGGCGAAAACATCTGAGATTAAGTGACCGCCTGACTGCTTGGAATGGAAGCGTAGAGTCATGTAAACATATCAGTGACCATCGTTCCCTTCCAATAACTGTTCGCAGTTTTTCATTGCTCACACTAACTCATCGTCACTGACACCGGTACTGTAAAGGGTTGTTCAACACCTTGGGTTATTAAGGGGTTAATGGAATACTGTACATTACTGTTTGCGTCAGTACTCTCTCTTTCACATATCAACACAAAAATGAACAAAAGAATGAATGCTAAATGTATGTTTAACTTTCATCAGCAAGACCTTACCGATTCATATTCTTCCAGTTTATTTTATGTACTTTTCCGACTTAGGTTAGTTTAGGTTAGCTTTGGTTAAATTATTAGGTACAGTTAAACTCGGTTAGGTTAGGTTTAGTCAAACACTTAGTACAGTTGACCATTATGGTCAGGAATCAAACAAGAGCCGTCACAGCCGTACATCTAAAACAATGGGGATACATATTTAACGAACAACATTTATTTATGGGTAATACATTACAGTAACAGTGGTTCATGGGCTACGCAATTACAGCGGTAAATGTCATTTTCAGGAAGGTGTCAAGAGTTAGCAAATTTCAAGAATCAGCGAGGGGGCTTGGAACGTATCCCTTGCTAAGTTGGGGGAGGGGGAGGGGGAGGGGGGAGGTTACTGTATTGTATGATACTGTGCAAATATTGTAATCAATACAGTACTATACCTGAATCTGAAAAATTTAGAAACTACTGAACAATACAAGTACAATGAAACAGTTAGCCTACAAGTCACAGTTAACACTTCTTGGACTGCTGAGATGTTTCCGAACATCTGCCGAACAATCAAAAACTTTCGTAAATGGGACTGTTTCTCAAAAACTGCCGAAATATCATATCTACTGAATAATCAGCTGCCAAATAATAGGACTCTTACTGTATATAATATATATATATATATATACAGTAGGCGTGGAAAGTGTTGACGCCATCTTAAAAAAATAAAACATTCTTGTGGTTAACAAGGAGAAACAAATAAATTAACACTCACCATTGAATTTAGTATTTACTGGCATTCCCCTTCACCTTTATTATCTTCTTAAGGCATCTGGGGAGACTGATGGCGTAGTTTTGCAGAACAGACGGACTAAAACTGCTCCATAGCTGCAGCCTCAAGTTTAGGCAAAGATGATGTGTCCATACTATGCAGCTGCCACTTCATGTGCGCCCATAAATTCTCAATGGGATTGATATCTGGGCTGTTTCCGGGCCAATCTCGAATAAAGGGAACCTCACAGTCTGTTAGCCACTGTTTCACTGACTTTGCAACATGTGCAGGGGCAGAATCTTGCATAAATACTCTTGCCTTGGTTTTATCAAAAGAGTCACTTAAAACATCACATAAGAGCTCCAAATAATTGTTCTGGTTCACTTTTTCATTTGCAGGTAGAATTACCAACCTACCAACACCATAATATGTAAAGCAGCCCCAAGCCATGAGTGAGGCTGGGTATTTAACAAACTTGGAAGTGTACTTAGGATCCAGGGGGTCACTGCCTGGTTTGCGGTACACTCGTGATGAAGGGGTACCAGTGACAGTAAATGTTGACTCATCACTCCAAAGCACAGTTTTCCATTGCTCCTCACTCCAGGCAAGATATTTCTTACAAAAATTTACTCTCTTTTTCTTCTGAAGTGCAGTTAGCAGTGGTTTTTTACGAGCACAAAAACTCCTGTAGCCCAGATCGTCATGCAACAGCTGCTGCACACTTCTGACAGACACATCTGCCAGCAACTGTGGGTTCTTTTCTTTTAAATCCCGTGCTGTTAGCCTTGGATCCTTGCTAACTTGCCTTGAGATCAGCTGACGGGTCCTGAAGGTTGTCTTACGAGGTCTCCCAGGCTTGGGAAGTGGAGTGGGAGGAATGGCCTCCCCACTGTCCTTGAACCGCTTCACCAGTCTCTGCACTGTCCTCAGTCTAACACCATCTGATTTGCAATAAATGGGAGTTTGTGGCCAGCTTTGTATAAAGTAATCACTTCCACACGTTTGTCCTTGCTTGTGGTTACTTTAGGCATGATGAGAATGTGGTAGGTAACCAAATAACTGTGTTATTTGAGTCAAAACATGCCCTCGTGGTGCATCACACACAGAGACAATCCTCCTCCTGTGGCTGCCCAAACATTACTGAGCCTGCTCCTGTGGTGCCAAACCTATCAAGCAGGGTTGCCAGCTCCCGTTGAAAAAGCGTCAGCTCATTTCGCATCACAGGGGAGGGTAGTATTGACCCTACTTCACTTAACGCGAAAAAGAATGACGTCGGCAAAAAA
>JAGKTI010000629.1:45860-81735 GCA_018397915.1 Birgus latro | reverse complement strand
TTGCAGGTGAGTCTCTTGAGTGTGTGGAGGAGTTTTGTTATCTGGGAGACATGTTATGTGCCGGAGGTGGGGCTGGAGTTAGCTCGGTTGCTAGAGTGAGAAGTGGTTGGAAGAAGTTCAGGGAGCTGTTGCCTCTCCTGACATTGAGAGGACTCTCCTTACGTGCTAAGGGGTCTTTGTATGCAGCATGTGTTAGGAGTGTGATGCTGTATGGTAGTGAGACCTGGGCAGTAAAGGAAGAGGATATTCGCAGGTTTAAACGTACAGAAATGACAATGATTAGGTGGATGTGCAGTGCGTCCCTGCGTGCAAGGCCTGGGGGGGCTGGGTTTACAATAGAAGAGTTGAGAGGTAGGATGGGACTGGAGTGTATTGGTGTTGTGATGAGGAGAGGTAGGCTGAGGTGGTTTGGATATGTGGAGAGGATGGGGGATGATAACTGGGTACAGAGGGTGAGAAGTGTTAATATTGGGGGAGGGGTAGACCGAGAAAGACATGGGACGAGGTCATTAAATGTGACTTAAGGGTTAAGGGACTGAACAGGGAGGCTGCCAGAGATCGAGCAGCGTGGAGAGCCGCCATTAGGTGACCAAGGCCGACACATGCAAGCATGTTGGAGCCTTCAAAAACGAAAACGAAAACAGGTGACAGCCCCTTCTTCACCCGTGTCTACCAATCATTCATCAAAATTTGAGGAATGCTGTATGTTAAATTTCAATGGAACTTCAATGTCTTAATAGGTTAGATTTTACATAATGTCACAGTAATGATGTATTATTTATCTTGATTTGCTTGAACTGGAAAAACTAAAGGAACTAGCAAAACTTTGTCCAAAAGTGTTGATTTGGGAGGAGGACTGAAAATTTCAAATGCATGCAAGCTATCTGATGGACTTTGTAAGGCCTCATTTAAAAATTAATTCTGGCAAATAACTATATGGATATTTTAAATGAACAAGCTAATTGTCAGAAACAGTTTTATAACCCTTATAATAAATTTTTTTAAAAATACATCGTTACTAATGAATGCACTTGTACAACCAATCAACTGCAAGCTTTCAAAAGCTTAAGGCTTTCCTCTTCTCAGATGAGATCAAATAAGCTGTGTCACACTCTGAGATCTGTCAGACAGGTATGACTTTAGGAGTAAATGGGGAATGTTGTGGATGCCATGAAAATGCAAATCATCCAGCAATAGTTCATGGCCTACTGCATCTAACGAAACACGGAGAAAGGACACCCCACTACGTGTGTTTGGCATTAACCCCTTAACCGTGGGTCGTCACTTTCATGACGGTCGGGTGCAATGGATCATACCGCGGGACGTCACTTGAGTGACTCTGTGTTATTTTTAATTCTCCCGGGCATTAAGGTAGTGACTTGTATCATCTATCAGCACTGCCAATGTCCAACAATAGTCAAAGCTGCTAATGTCATCGGTACTCCCAACCATTCTTGACAATTTAGCCATTTTCCCCCATTCTAGACTCCCCTCCCTACCTTCCCTCCATTACCCTCTCGTGTCGTCTGCTCAGCCACTCTGCGCTAAGTAAATCTTCCCCAGATTTTTCCACTGTTTTCATCCATTGAAATGAGCCCTATGCCCTACTCTTATACAAAATAATATATATACAGTAATCCTTCCACTATCTGATGTAATAGAGCCAAAGGCATGTCCGAATAGTAGTCTTGTCAGGATATTGGCCCTGAAGCTCCAGCACTGGTCATTCATGACCCTAACCTAATCTAACCTAAATCAGAAAACCACCTACCGGACATGCATAGCACTTATTTAAGTCCCCTTTCACATAAATAATGCATGAATTAACTGAATTTTAACCAAAAAATGATGATTTAGAGGTGAGTAAGGCATAGGTGATCACAACTTGCCAGCAAGTGTAAGTATCAAACATGGAAATCACTATGAAAATCACCTTTTCTCACACCATATGCATTAAATAATGGACACAAAGCATGAATTCATTGAATTTTAACCCAAAAATGATGATTTTTAGGTAAGTAAGGCATAGAAGTTCATGAGTTGGCAGCTTAGTGTAAATAAGTATCGGATGTGGCAATCACTATGAAAATCATCATTTCTCACATCTTATGCACTAAAATATGGGATACAAAGCATCAAATAAATAAACTGTTACCAGAAAAAGAGTTAGGTATGGCAAATGTGTTCACTGTTCACCAACAGCACCGGTCATTCTTGACCCTAACGTAACCTAACCTAAATCAGAAAACCACCTACCTACCTCCCTCCAGGATATGCATAGCACTTAAGACCCTATTCACAAAAATAATTGGCATAAAGCATGAATTAATCGAATTTTAACCCAAAAATGATGAATTTGAGGTGAGTAAGGCAGGGGTGTTCACGAGTTGGCAGGTTAGTGTAGGTAAGTATCGGACGAGGCTATCACTATGAAAATCATCATTTCTCATACCTTATGCACTAAAATATGGGATAAAAAGCATAAAATAAATAAATTGTTACCAGAAAAAGAGTTAGGTATGGCAAAGGTGTTCACTGTTCACCAACAGCACAGGTCATTCTTGACCCTAACGTAACCTAACCTAAATCAGAAAACCACCTACCTACCTCCCTCCAGGATATGCATAGCACTTAAGACCCCATTCACATAAATAATTGGCACAACGCATGAATTAATCATATTTTAACCCAAAAATGATGAATTTGAGGTGAGTAAGGCAGTTCACGAGTTGGCAGCTTAGTGTAAGTAAGTGTCGGATGTGGCTATCACTATGAAAATCATTATTTCTCATATCTTATGCACTAAAATATGGGATACAAAGCATCAAATAAATAAATTGTTACCAGAAAAAGAGTTAGGTATGGCAAAGGTGTTCACTGTTCACCAACAGCACTGGCCATTCTTGACCCTAACCTAAATCAGAAAACCACCTACCTACCTCCCTCCCTCCTGGACATTCATAGCACTTAAGACCCCATTCACATAAATAATTGACACAAAGCATGAATTAATCAAATTTTAACCCAAAAATGATGAATTTGAGGTGAGTAAGGCAGGGACGTTCACGAGTTGGCAGCTTAGTGTAAGTAAGTATCGGACGTGGCTATCACTATGAAAATCATCATTTCTCATATCTTATGCACTAAAATATGGGTTACAAAGCATCAAATAAATAAATTGTTACCAGAAAAAGAGTTAGGTATGGCAAAGGTGTTCACTGTTCAGCAACAGCACCGGTCTTTCTTGACCCTAACCTAACCTAACCTAAATCAGAAAACCACCTACCTACCTCCCTCCTGGACATGCATAGCACTTAATTAAGACCCCATTCACATAAATAATTGGCACAAAGCATGAATTCATCAAATTTTAACCCAAAAATGATGATTTTGAGGTGAGTAAGGGAGACATGATTATTACTGAGAAAATCACTTTTTCACAGGCTATAGACTCAAATATGGGACACAAAGCATGAAGTAAATAATATGTAACCAGAAAAATTATGATTTAGAGGTGTGTGGGGCAAACATGTTCACCAGTTGACTAGATAGTGAATGTATGTAAGAGACGTGGTAATCACTGAGAAAATCACCTCTTTCACAGCCTGTGCACTCAAATATGGGACACAAAGCATGAAGTAAATAAAATGTAACCAAAGAATGAGGATTTAGAAGTGATTATGGAAAATATTTAGCAGTTGACAATGTTTACTTATAGTCCATGATTGTTGTTTACCCCCATCTCTAAAGTTTTTACAGTGGTCATAATTGCTCTTGAAGCATGTCCAGTAATCCAGTGTTTAACTACACTTAATCCTTAGCACTGTGATAAGAAACAGGGAGGTGAGCATGGAAGTGAAAAAGTTCTTACATGACAGTATTGTGATACCAACTCTGACATATGGAAGTGAAGCTTGGACCCTGTTGGAAGGACAGAAGTCAAGAGGGAGAGCAGTGGAAATGAGTTATTTGAAAGGAGCATGTGGAGTCACATGGAGAGACAGACTAGCACATGAAGAAGTGAAGGAGCGTTGTGGTATGGTTGAGGACGTGATGGGAAGCGTTAGGAGAAACACGTTAAGGTGGTTTGGGCATGTGGAGAGGATGGAGAGTGAAAGATTGACGAGGAGAGTGTATGTGAGTGAGGTGGAGGGGGCGAGAGGGAGGGGGAGGCCGAGGATGAGATGGAGGGATGGAGTGGAGAGGTATATGAGAGAGGGGGGTGTGAGTTGGGAGCATGGTAGTGAAATGACAGGGGACAGAGTGACATGGAGGCGATTTGTTTGTGGCCACCCCGTTCGGGATTGAGGCGTCTGGCAATAGATAGATAGATAGACTGTGACTTTTGATTATTCAAACAAGAACGAAAATACCGCAAATGATCGGACAGCCATCCACTGTTCACGGGAGTTGAGACAGAACTAGTAGGAGGGAGACTGAGCGGGAAGGGAGCTAGTCAGCGCGGGCGGGAAATTCAAACTGACGCGGCTGGAAAAAATCGGATTTTTTTTCTTTCAATTTTTGGGTTTCGGCCATCAGCCCACGATGTCCAAATAGTGATGTATCCGAATAGTGGACGTCCAGATAGTAGAGAGATTACTGTATATATAAAACATGGTAACTGGTAGTGCCATACACCTGGAATTGATGCCTGAATGATATTTATATTCACCAGCAACTACCTAATTTATATGTATTGTCTAGATTTCCTACAACTTATTTCTTAGCAAATACATTAGCAGATAACATTTTCAACTCTTTGCTACCGAGATACAGCCAGTTCGCTCTTGTCCTCCACTGTGAAATGACGCCCGTCCATTTCTGCTGCTTTTGCGCCTATTATAAATGGCCCTGTGACCTCTAACCCTACTAAACATTGTGTGGGAAGCGGTAAAGGACTGTAGATATATACAAGTGCAATAAAGTACTAGAAATAATAAAGTGTGAGTGTGTATATGAGTAAGAAATGACAGAACACCAGCGGTGAGTTAGTGGGAGTGGGAGACTCGTATGCGCTCGTATTTTACATTGCTTTCACAGTGTTTTTTTTTTTTTTTGTATGGATTCCAAACTGCTTCTAAATCATTGAATAGTGTTTCTAGTCATAATATCTGGCAGTGGTATTCAGATTAGGGGATGTCGGGAAGTGTAAAGTGGAGATTTAGTTACCCAAATTCAGAAGTCTCCACAAGTCCTACGGTAGTCGACGAGTGCTAAAAAAATATCCCAGGAGAAAGCTGAAGGTATGTGCATTATGCATATGTAATCAAAATATTCTAGGACTAATAATTGATTTTTGGCAAATATTTTTAATAAGTCAGTTGGAGCGTGAGTATCCCCGGGGGAATGGCACGGAGCACCTCCGACAACCCCACGGTGTAGGGGTTAAGTCACTACGAATCTTTGTCAATGCAGTTTCAGTTGAGTGATATTTCCTATATGCCAACTGAACAGGGGAAACAACTCTTTTTAATTCAAGTATTGGTACAACTTAATCAAGTACAGCCTGCTCAATAATCTTAGACAAAAATGATGGATTAGAGAGAGGACAATAGTTAACATGCTCTCAAGATTGTGACAAGGTTTCTTAAGTTGGGCCAGAGCAAGGCATGTTTCTCAGACTGCACTAATGTTTAATAAAATCCATCTTAATCCTGCATCATCCTTAAACATACTGTACTCGGGTTTTCATTTTCTTGCAACTTATCTTGGAAAGATCACATTACATCTCTTGTAAAATCTGCTTCCAAGAGATTAGGTGTGCTAATCTTACTCGGTACCTTCTTTACCCCTGCACAGCTGTTGACTTTATACACGGGTTTTATTCACCCGTATAGAGTACAACTCTCATGTGTGGGGAGGCACCCCACATAAAGCTCTTCTCAATAGGCTGGAATCAAAGGCTTTTCATCTCATTAACTCTCCTCCTTTTACTGGCTCCTTTCAACGTCTGTCTCTTCGCTGCACTGCTGCATCTTTATCTCTCTTCTATTGCTACTTCAACCGTCACTGCTCCTCTGAACTGTCTGCTAGCATCCCTCCACCTCTATGATGGGCACGTAGCATCCGTCTAGCAACAAACTCTCATGCAAGACTTAACTGTTACTCTCAGTCCTTCATTTATGCAACAGGTCAACTCTGGAACTGTCTCCCTCCGTCTGTATTTCCTACTTCCTATGATCTCCAGTCTTTCAAACGCAGTGTGTCAAGGCATCTCAAAATGAAAAGATCTTGAATTTGGTTCTCTTTCGCATTGTTTTTGTTTTTTTCTCAGAAGGAATGGTTTGCAGTCTCCTGGCCTTTGGTTCCTTCCTCCTTGCATTAAAAAAAAAAAAAAAAAAAACGTTTGCTGCATGTACATACACACCTGGCAACTGTGGCACATTAAATGGATCAAGTGAGCAAAATGTTTTATTAAGATCTCTCAAATAACCTTCTTTCCTTCCATCCTCTTCTGTCTTTCCTTCATTCTTTCCTCGAACTTCTGCCTACAGGTGATTGTACACTACCTCTTCTGTCTTTCTTTCTCTCATTCTCTCCTCTTCCTTCTGCTTGTGGGTGACTCTACACTGAGTGACAAACTAAATGGTTTCCTGGTGTACAGGAAACCATTTACTACACTGGGAGGTAACCATATTACCAAATTTTGGCACCTGGTGGTTTAGTAGGTAATTAAGGCGCTCCAATCAGATTGAACCGATGAAGGTTTATATTCAAGGGGTGGTTGGGGTTTATTGCTCATGTAATGCCACTCAGGGATGAGTGCGGCTGGTCATTCTCATCTTAAATGTCAGGACCAACTTGCCTAGCCCCGGGTTCCTATGCTCCCCATGGGGCGACATAGGATTGGATGATGGATGGATGGATGGACTCACATATAACATTAAATTTTCACTTCATAAGTATCCAGTGGAATAAATGATGTAAACACATGACCTCTTGTGCACCATGATTGGAATTTGAATGAGAATTCCTCACAGAAATAAATACACTAAAGTAGCGATTTAAGACCATGGGAAACAACAATCCTACAATAACATGAGCTTTTAATTTCTCTATTTATTATTCTTGAAAACCCTCTACCCCCCCTGGGGGTAGGGGGTTTTCAAGAATTCTCCCCCAGTATCCCTGCTTGTCGTAAGAGGCGACTAAAAGGGTTGGTGGTGGGTTAGTGCCCCACCCCGTAAAAACAACTAACTAAAAATACGAACAGGAAGCCTCGGACCAGGACTGACCAAAAGTTGACGACAAAGGAACTGACAAAGGACGAGATAAAGATTGCGACCTGGAATGTGAGGGGTATGAATGATGAGGTGAAAGAGAGAGAGATTGTACAGGTGCTTGAGAGTGCGAAAGTGGATATATGTGGAAAAACTGAAACTAAATGGTGAGGTGAGAGTGTGAGAGAATGGGAATATGGGTGGGGTATATGCGCAGGAGTGGGTGAGAATGAGAGGGCGAAAGAGGGAGTGTGTATTGTTGTGAGCAACAGGTGGAAGGAGAATGTAAGAGAGTATGGATCAGTTGGGTCAAGGATTGTGTGGGTAAGAGTGAAAGTTGGACTACAAATGTGGGCAATTGTGTGCGTGTATGCGCCAACCCAAGATCGTGTAAGTAGAGTGAGAGAAGAGTTTTGGACAAATGTGGAAGCCTGCTTGGAAAAGTTTGAAAGGAATGAGAGAGTGTTTCTGATTGGAGATATGAATGGAAAAGTGGGGAATGAGAAGGTGGATGGAGTGGTTGGTGAGTGGGGTGTGCCTGCAGAGATGGATGAGAATGGCAGTGCTTTAGTGGACATTTGTGCTGGGAGGGGGTTGGTGGTAGTTAATACCCTCTTCAGGCACAAAATGATCCATAGGTATACATGGCGAGTGGTGAGAAGAGAGGACGGGGGAATGAATGAACGGAAGGCAATGATTGACTATGTGTGTGTGGATGAAAGGATGAGAAGATGTATAATGGATGCAAGAGTATATAGAGGTTGGGGGAGTGGACTTTCTGACCACCATTTGGTGGTGGCCAGAATCAGAGTCCAAACAAGATGGAGGAAGAGAAGAAGGGAAGGACAGGAAGAAGTAGTTCTTACAAGGAGGGTAGAAAAGTTACAAGAGGATGAAATAAAGGCTGAATATAGAAGGGAAGTGGAGGAGCGATTGGGTAAATATAGATTGGAGCAGATGGGGGACGTGGAGGGTGTGTGCAAGGTATTCACAGAAGAAATCTGTGCAGCATGTGAGGTGGTGTGTGGGGTGAAGAGAAGACGAAAGGGGGTTCAGGGAACAGCATGGTGGACTGAAGAGGTGAGAGAGGCTGTGGCACAAAAGAAGAAAGCATATAATGAGTGGATGAGGAACAGGGGCGACGAAGATGCTGAGAGACGGACGAGAGAGTTATATGTAGTGAGGAGGAGAGAGGTGAAAAGATTAGTAAGAGAGAGTAAGAAGAGAGTGGATGAGGAGTTTGGAAGGAATTTGAGTGCAAAGTGGAGGGAATGTAAGAAAATGTTCTGGAAGGAGGTAAAGAGAGCTAGACAGGGTGCCAACGAAGTCAGTGGGGGTGTGAAAGATAAAAATGGTAGATTACTAGTGGAGAAGGGAGAAAAAGTAAACAGATGGAGAGAACACTTTAATGAACTGTTGAACATAGAGAATGAAAGTAATGCAAGTATAAGTGGCTGGGGAATGGCAAGGAGAAGGAGGGTTGTGAGAAGAGAGGAAGAAATCACCAGGATGGAAGTGGTGGAAGCAATGAAGAAAGTTAAAATGGGGAAAGCCCCAGGAATTGATGGAGTGTGTGGTGAAATGCTGAAGCATGGGGGAGAGATAGTAATAGAATGGATGTGGAAGGTGTGCAGATTGACTTGGGAGGAGGGTAGAGTCCCGGAGGATTGGAAGTCAGGTATAATTATTCCTCTGTACAAAGGGAAAGGGGAAAAAGCAGTGTGTGGTAATCATAGGGGCATTTGCCTTCTCAGTGTAATAGGAAAAATATATGGTAGGATACTTATTGACAGAGTTAGGGAAATTTCTGAGGAATTAGTTGGAGAAGAACAAGGAGGTTTTAGGAAGGGAAGAGGTTGTGTAGACCAGATATTCATTCTTAGATCCTTAGTGGAAAAGTTTCTAGAGAAGGGCAAGAAGTTGTATGCAGCCTTCATGGATCTGGAGAAAGCATATGACAGGGTGGATAGACAAGGTTTGTGGAAGGTATTAAGAATATATGGAGTGGATGGGAAGTTGTTGAAGGCAGTGAAGAGTACGTATGAGGGTGCTAAGGCTGCAGTGCGTGTGGATGGCAAACTGAGTGAATCTTTCCATTTAAAGGTTGGATTGAAACAAGGATGTGTCATGTCTCCATGGTTGTTCAGTCTGTATATGGATGGGGTTATAAAAGAGATACAAGGTCGGGCAGTGGATGTTGGAGCAGCCCTAGTGAGAGAGGGCAGTGTTTGGAAACTCCCTGTACTGTTGTTTGCAGATGATACTGTGCTGTTGAGTGGAGACGAAGGGGAGCTGCAAGGCTTGGTAGATGAGTTTGGGAGAGTGTGTAAGAAACGGAATCTAAAGGTGAATGTGGGGAAGAGTAAAGTGATGGTCTTCGAGAGAAGTGAAGCCAGTGAGTGTATCGTGAGATTGGATGGGAAGGATATGGAGAATGTGAATGAATTTAAGTACTTGGGCAGTGTGATGAGTAAGGATGGTAGTCTGGAGTGTGAAGTGCTCGAAAGGGTACAGCAGGGAAGGAAGGTTGCTGGTTCGTTGAAAGCAGTGATAAGAAACAGGGAGGTGAGCATGCAAGTGAAAAAGTTGTTACATGACAGTATTGTGATACCAACTCTGACATATGGAAGTGAAGCTTGGACCCTGTTGGAAGGACAGAAGTCAAGAGTGAAAGCAGTGGAAATGAGTTATTTGAGAGGAGCATGTGGAGTAATTACAAATGAGGAAGTGAAGGAGCGTTGTGGTGTGGTTGAGGACGTGATGGGAAGCGTTAGGAAAAACACGTTAAGGTGGTTTGGGCATGTGGAGAGGATGGAGAGTGAAAGATTGACGAGGAGAGTGTATGTGAATGAGGTGGAGGAGGCGAGAGGGAGGGGGAGGCCGAGGATGAGATGGAGGGATGGAGTGGAGAGGTATATGAGAGAGGGGGGTGTGAG
This sequence comes from Birgus latro, assembly GCA_018397915.1. NCBI lineage: Eukaryota > Metazoa > Arthropoda > Malacostraca > Decapoda > Coenobitidae > Birgus > Birgus latro. Next base: position 71,579 of record JAGKTI010000629.1, on the reverse strand, counting down.
TTGGGAGCGTGGTAGTGAAATGGCAGGGGACACAGTGACATGGAGGCGATTTGTTTGTGGCCACCCCGTTCGGGATTGAGGCGTCTGGCAATAGATAGATAGATAGAAGATAATATCACTCAACTGTGTGGGAGAAACAAAGTCGGTGCATTTTGGTATAAGATTTTCAGATAGTTGTGTTCGTTTACAACTCTTGTGTTGAACTTCTGTCAGTCACTGCTTGGGTTCCAATGCTCAATCCTACCCATGCAATCTATGCCTATACCTGCCTGCCTGCTTGCCTCAGTCTCACTGATGTGCTGACAGTCATTGTGTTGAAAAGTGTTTTTTTTTCCCCCCTCACTCCTCCTTTCATCCCACTACTCTAATCATATGGTTCCAAACTAACTTCGTTACGATGCATATGCTATATGCACCCAGAAAGTGATTCTTCTCACAGCGAAAGTGCTAATAACATGAGAAATGGAATTATTCCTAAGCAAAAAGTAAAAATACTGGATGAAGTAGCACATGGCGTGGGAGCTTAATGCAGACAAGAGTAGCATTTGGAATCATCATCATCATCATCATCCAATCTTTCATTGCCCCATAAGAAGATTAGGAGCCCGGGGCTAGGCAAGTTGGTCCTGATATTTAAGATGAGAATGACCAGCCTCACTCATCTCTGAGTGGCATTATGTGAACAATAAACCCCTACCACATCCTGGATATAAACCTTCACCAGTTCAATCCAACTGGAGCACTGTAATTACCCACTAAACCACCAGGCGCCAAAATTTGGCTATATTACGGTTACCACCCAGCAGAGTAAATGGTTTCTTGGTGTACAGGAAACCATTTGGCTTGTCACTCAGTGTAGAGTCACCCACAGGCAAAAGGAAGAGGAAAGAATGAAGGAAAGAAAGACAGAGGAGGGTGTGTAAAGTCATCCATAAGCAGAAGGATGAGGAAAGAATGAATGAAAGACAGAAGAGGATGAAAGGAGAGAAGGATGGAGGAGAGGAAAGGGCAGATGCCCGAGAGTGGCACTACATCAAGTGAGTGGATGGTGAGTGCCCCCACCTACAACAAAGCATTTGGACAATCAGAAAAACATGAATCTGGTGTGTTTATAAAGTGAATAGACCCTCTTTTGGAAAGTGATAAAAACTAAAAAGGTTAATGATGAGGGAGCAATAAAATTCAGGATTGTCATGTTTAGTGCAATGAGTGTGACAATGCTCTTGTGACTGAATTTTGTTATGAGCTGATGAACTCAGGGTTAGAAAATTTGGCTCTTTAGGTATGTGAAAAGTTTATGTGTTGGCATAAGATGTTAGTTGAGACAATTAAGTAGGTTCAGTTCTTGTGAATTATGTTATCATACAAATATGAATTGCTTGACTGTTCATTATTCAGCAATACTGCACTCAGGTTTACCACATAAGCTGTACACAGCCACTCCATATTAATGATTTCATTATTTTTTCCTTTATTGCTGATAATTAAAAATCATTTTAAAAATAGTTTCACTTTGTGTAATTATTATTTTTTTAATGACTAAATGTGCCAAAAGTAATGCTCACTGAAATATGCATGATGCTTGGCAGTAATTTTTCACAGGTTTGAAAATTTACCTGGGTGGTATTGGGGGCTTTGAAGCTTAGGGTTAGTGGCACTCCTAAGTCATTAAAATTATGCGGGGCCTTGGGGGACAAAATTTCTTGGCTAGGCTAGGTCAGGATGCACTGACATGTCCAGTCAGTGAGATCATATGTAAACATGCGGCTTCATGCATCTACGGCAGACATTAATAATGAATGATATTTATACAGCATATTTGTAAAGGAAAAATATGGGGTTCCCAGAACCTAACCCTCCATTTTACATGCAATTATATGTCACATAGCATGAACTTGACGAAGCACAAGATGCTACATAAACTATCTCATGTTGTACAGAGACTACTGTATTGTCTAATTCATTTCATATACAAGATATCTGTTGTTAAGAATGATACAAAATTAGATACACAGAAGCTGGTTTAGCAGTCACATTTTTCTGACCAACCAGGGTATTCATAAATGCACCCAAAGAAAAGTCAGAATTCCGCAAAACTTTCTACAAAGGAAGTTATGAACTGTCTTACTCTGCTTGTCTTCTTCATGTTGGCGCTCCAGGTTCTGTATGGCTGCTTGGATAGGATCATTGCTCAGTTCTTTTAACATCAGCTCCTCTCGTGCAAAGTTGTAGTCGATGGGCTGGGCTGGTGTTTGAGGTTCTGAACTGTTTCCACCTGAAATAACATTTAAATTTTGTACTATGTTTAATTATTTACCTTATTTACATGAAAAGTACAACTGAGTTTAAAACACATCATAAAAGCACTTGCAAATTCATAGGTAAACAAATACTGTATTTCTTATGACTCCTAATTTAAACTATTCAACAAGACATTGTTCAAACTATGATGGATAAAACAAAATATGGTAATATTGCTTGCTCATATGGTAAAACTTCATTATGTTAGATGCCTTAAATCTACAGGCCTTTCATCCATCCATCCATCATCCAATCCAATGTTGCCCAACGAGGAGGGTAGGAGCCCAGGGCTAGGCAAGTTGGTCCTGACATTTAAGATAAGGGTGACCAGCATCACTTATCCCTCAGTGGCATTACATGAGCAATAAACCCCAACCATCCCTTGGATATAAACCCACACAGGCTCAATCCGATTAGAGCGCCTTAATTACACACTAAACCACCAGGTGCCATGATTTGGTTATATGGTTACCACCCAGCGTGGTAAACGGTGTCCTGATGTATAGGACACCATTTGACTTGTCACTCAGTGTAGAGACCCGTAGGCAGAAGGAAGAGGAAAGAATGAAGGAAAGAAAGACAGACGAGGATCAGTCTGATAAAAACAAAACAGGTCTGCACAAAACAAGTGCCTAATTGTAATAGCTTTATAAGCCTATTAACTTTCAGGACAAAGAGTAATAATCTGTCTCAGATGTAATGTGACAATGTTGCAATTTACTTTTCCAATTATACTGGAGTTTTGTCCAATATATGAAAGTCTCTTTATTCAGTATATTACATTTATCAGACTGAGTATTCTCCCAGGTTCTTTGGCATGGTGAGGTTTGAGTCTACAATAATAATAACTTTCTCTCTCACTCTCTCCCTGCATTTTACCTAGTTGTGATGTACAGGAAATGAGCTACACTCATGAGGTCCCATCTCCGTGTCTCAACCAGTCAAACTTTGCTTTAAAATCATTAAGTTATTGGACTGGATGATCCTTTTGTCCAGACTATTCAATAGGTCAATGCATCTATATGGAAAATTGTATTCCCTGATATCCTTCAAGAAACTTGTCTTTTTCTATTTCTTTCCATGTTTTCTTGTTGCTATCCCATCCAATACAAACACATCTCTGTCAGTTTTGTCTAATTCCATCATGGCCCTGAACACTGCAATCATGTCACCCCTCTCTCTTCTTTCTCCTAAAGAAGGCAGATCCAGCTCTTCTAGTGTTTCCTTGTATGACAGATCTGTCAGACTGGGGACAATCTTGATTGCTGCTCTTTGTATTCTCTTAATCTTGCTTATACAGTATCTTCCTTTTTATGTGGGGACCAGACCACCACCACATATTCTTACGTGGGGGGATCATAGGCCACTATAAATTTTTTCATCATCTCATCCATGTATTGAAATGTCACTCCTATGTTTGTCAAGAGCGTATATGAATCTCTGACAATATTGTTAATGTGTTTTTCGAGTGACAGACTATCTTGGACCAACACTCCCAGGTCCTTCTCTTTTCTCACTTCCGTGATTGGTTCTTTTCCCATTGAGTAATTTAGTGATGGCCTGTAAGTACTTTCACCCATTTCCAATATTTTGTCTTTTTTGGCACTGAATTTCATTTCCCACACAAAGCTCCAATCATATATCCTGTCCAAATCTTCCTGCATCATTTTACAATCCATTTCAACTTCTACTCTCCTCATAATCTTTGCATAAGCTCCAAACAAACTTGCATAACTATTCATTCTATCTACCATACTGTTTATGAAAATCAGGAACATTAGGTGTCCTAGCACCAAGCTCTGCAAGATTCCAGTTCTTGCTTCCCTCCACCCTGACATCCTGTCGGTCTCTCACAAAGTCCCTCAGCTAATCCAAGAAGGTCCCTTCAGTCTTCCTATGTACTCCAATTCCCACATTACTCTATTTAGCATATCTTGTCAAAGACATTGTCCAGATCTAAGTACACACAGTCCACCCAACTATCTCTCTCCTGTAGCCCATCAATCACCCTGGAGCAGAAGCTAAACGAGTTAGAGACACATGACCTTCCATTTTAGAATCCAAATTGACCTTCTGCCAAAATGTCCATTTCCTCCAGATATTTTATCCACCTTTCTTTCCAGATTCTCTCACACAATTTTGCGACCATGCTGGAAAGGGACACTGATCTATAATTCAGGGCTTCTTCCTTATTCCCTCCTTTGTAACTTGGTACCACATTGGCCCTCTTCCATTCCTGAGGCACTTTCCTTTCTTCCAGAGAACACACAATTAAACTGTGATTCTTATCTGCCAGATGTTCTCTACATTCCTTTTGTATCCAATTTGACATCCCATCAGGCCCTTGATCCAGTAGTTTATAACCTTCCTGCACTTCCACTTTCATGTTTTTTAACACTACATTTCTACTCACTCACTCCCCTTCCACGAAATCACTTTTCTTAGTGAAAACCAATTGGAAACTTTTTTCACTGTTTCAGCTTCCATTACCTCATCCTTGTAGACATTTCCTTTTACTTTTAGCTTGTTGATTCCTTCTTTATGTTTCAGTCTGCCATGGACTAACCAATAAAACAGTTTAGGTTGCTCCTTACATTTGTCAATTATTCCCCTTTCAAAGTTTCTTTCTTCCTCTCTATGGATTCTTGTATACTCGATTCTAGTTCATTTGTATTCTTCCTTTGCTCTATTAACCACTTAACCGTGGGCCGTCACTTTCGTGGCGATGGCTCGAGCTGTGGGCCGTCAGTTGGGTGCCTCTGTTTTCTTTTTAATTAGCCAGGGCCTTCAAAATATAAATATATATGAAAAAATTAAGGAGAGTCCTGAGTGCTATTTATATCACTCGGGGTAGTTTTGGCCTATATTTTATAAAAATAAGTCAGAGTGCAAATTGCCACCAGCTGGAAGTGCCAGGACTGCCTCACACAACCCCGCGGTTTAGGGGTTAATGCCTGTCTTTCTTCAACTGCTCCATGCTGTATCAGTTTTTCTTTCTCCTATCACACACCTTCTGTTGAACCAATCTTTTTTCCAGTTCTCTCTCCCACTTACCCTTGGCAAATATTTTTCCACATCCAAGTTGTACAAACCCAGAAAGATATCCCACTTCGTCTGTGTCTCTCTTGTTTCTCTGAATTCTCTCCAATCCACTTCTTTGAAATACCTCAGCCCTGTAAAGTTTGCCTGTATAGCTCATGTCTTGGCACCATATTCCCTTCTATCATTTGGACCTCAATTGCTACAACAGAAATTCAATTACGTCACGTTCATTGGTTGGCAGTTAATTTAGCCTTGCTGGTGTGTCATCACTCTAAATCTTGTCTCTTCTTTACATTATTCACTGCTATATTTAACAGTATACAGCCCCACAATCTTCACTACCTCCTGTGTTCCACTCCTCCCAGTTCACTTCTCTGCAATTAAAGTCACCCATCAGGATTATATTATTGCTTTTCTCCACTTTCTGTAGGTGTCTGAGCATGTCTGATAACATCTCCTGGTATTAAGCTTAATTCCATGCCCATGTCTTAGGGAGGACATATACTACTGTGATGTCTCTCCTGCCTTTCCCTCTAACTGTGAGTTTCATATTTATCACCTCTGCCCTAAGATCTCCAGGTTCCACATTACCCACATTTATACAGTTCGTCACTGCTATCATCACTCATCCTTCCATCTTTTTCTTTTCTATCTCTTCTCCTTAGTTCATATTTGCCATCTCTCACTTGGATATCTATATCCTCTCTCAACTTGGTCACTACAAAGCACATAATATCTGGCTCCATTACCCTAAAAAAATCGTTGATTTCTAGCCATGCCGAGATAAAACCATCTACTTAAACATACACCACTTTCAATCTTTTACGTTGTTTTTTGTTCCGTCCTTCTCCCTTCCTCTCTCTGTGGGTACCACTTCCTCAATTTCTGATCAGTGAATAACTCTCCAATACAACTATGGTCTTCTCTTCCCCCATTCTCTGGTCATTTTTTTCCCTAGCTTCCTTGGCTAACTCCTTTATTTGAGTTCTTTCTTCTTTATTTGCATCTCTCCTTATCCAAACATTCTTGAACCCCTCCCTGTCAGCTAGTTTCCAGGTCCTGTTAATGATCTCATTTATTGTGACCTGTGACCGAAACTTAACTATTAGTGGCCGCGCCTCTCCCTCCTCGTACCCTCTCAACCTAAACACCTCCTCAATCTCTTCTTGAGCTTCGTTGTCATCCTCCATGACTATCTATCTATCTATTACCAGAAGTATCAATCCCGCACGGGGTGGCCACAAACAAATCGTCTCCATGTCGCTCTGTCCCTCGCCATTTCACTACCCCGCTCCCAACTCACACCCCCTCTCTCTCATGTACCTCTCCACTCCAACCCTCCATCTCATCCTCGGCCTCCCCCTCCCTCTCCCCCCCTCCACCTAACTCTCACAAACTCTCCTCGTCAGTCTTTCACTCTCCATCCTCTCCACATGGCCAAACCACCTTAACGTGTTTCTCCTAACACTTCCTATCACGTCCAAATCAACACCACAACACTCCTTCACTTCCTCATTTGTTAGTCGGTCTCTCCATGTGACTCCACATGATAACTCATTTCCACTGCTCTCACTCTTGACTTCTGTCCTTCCAACAGGGTCCAAGCTTCACTTCCATATGTTAGAGTTGGTATCACAATACTGTCATGTAACAATTTTTTCACTTCCATGCTCACTTCCCTGTTTCTTATCACTGCTTTCAACGAACCAGCAACCTTCCTTCCCTGCTGCACCCTTTCAAGCACTTCACCCTACAGACTTCTATCCTTACTCATCACACTACCCAAGTACTTAAATGCACTCACATTCTCCATATCCTCCCCATCCAATCTCACTGTACATTCACTGGCTTCACATCTCTCGAAGACCATCACTTTACTCTTCCCTACATTCATCTTTAGATTCCGTTTCTTACACACTCTCCCAAACTCACCTACCAAGCCTTGCAGCTCCCCTTCATCTTCACTCAACAACACACTATCATCTGCAAACAACAGTACAGGGAGTTTCTAAACACTGCCCTCTCTCACTAGGGCTGCTCCAACATCCACTGCTCAACCTTGTATCTCTTTTATAACCTCATCCATGTACAGATTGAACAACCATGGTGACATGACACATCCTTGTTTCAATCCAGCCTTCAAACAGAGAAACTCACTCAGTTTGCCATCCACACACATTGCAGCCTTAGCACCGTCATACATACTCTTCACTGCCTTCAACAACTTCCCATCCACTCCATATATTCTTAATACTTTCCGCAATTCGTGTCTATCCACCCTGTCATATGATTTCTCCAAATCCATGAAGGCTGCATACAACTTCTTTCCCTTCTCTAGAAACTTTTCCACTAAGGATCTAAGAATGAATATCTGGTCTACACAACCTCTTCCCTTCCTAAAACCTCCTTGTTCTTCTCCAACTAATTCCTCTGTTATTTCCCTAACTCTGTCAATAACTATCCTACCATATACTTTTCCTATTACACTAAGAAGGCAAATGCCCCTATGATTACCACACACTTCTTTTTCCCCTTTTCCTTTGTACAGAGGAATAATTATACCTGACTTCCAATCCTCTGGGACTCTACCTTCCTCCCAGGCCAACCTGCACACCTTCCACATCCATTCTATTACTATCTCTCCCCCATGCTTCAGCATTTCACCATACACTCCATCAATTCCTGGGGCTTTCCCCATTTTAACTTTCTTCATTGCTTCCACCACTTCCATCCTACTGATTTCTTCCTCTCTTCTCACAACCCTCCTTCTCCCCGCCATTCCCCAGCCACTTATACTAGCATTACTTTTTTTCCCTATGTTCAACAGTTCATTAAAGTGTTCTCTCCATCTGTTCACTTTTTCTCCCTTCTCCACTAATAATCTACCATTTTTATCTTTCACACCCCCACTAACTTAGTTGGTGTCTAGCTCTCTTTACCTCCTCCTTCCAGAACATTTTCTTACATTCCCTCCACTTTGCACTCAAATTCCTTCCAAATTCCTCATCCACTCTCTTCTTCTCTCTTACTAATCTTTTCACCTCTCTCCTCCTCTCTACATATAAATCTCTCGTCTGTCTCTCAGCTTCTTTGACGCCCCTGTTCCTCATCCACTCATTATTTGCTTTCTTCTTTTTTGCCACAGCCTCTCACACCTCTTCAGTCCACCATGCTGTTCCCTGAACCCCCTTTCATCTTCTCTTCACCCCACACACCATCTCACATGCTGCACAGATTTCTTCTGTGAATCTCTTGCACACACCTTCCAAGTCCCCCATCTGCTCCAATCTATATTTACCCAATCGCTCCTCCACTTCCCTTTTATACTCAGCCGTTATTCCATCCTCTTGTAACTTTTCTACCCTCCTTGTAAGAACTACTTCCTCCTGTCCTTCCCTTCTTCTCTTCCTCCATCTTGTTTGGATTCTGATTCTGGCCACCACCAAGTGGTGGTCAGAAAGTCCACTCTCCCAACCTCTATATACTCTTGCATCCATTACACATCTCATCCTTTCATCCACACACACTTAGTCAATCACTGCCTTCCGTTCATTCAGTTCACCATCCACCCTTCTCAACACTCGCCATGTATACCTATGGATCATTTTGTGCCTGAGGAGGGTATTAGTTAACACCAACCCCCTCCTGGCACAAATGTCCACTAAAGCACTGCCATTCTCATCCATCTCTGCAGGCACACCCCACTCACCAACCACTCCATCTAACTTCTCATTCCCTACTTTTCCACTCATATCTCCAATCAGAAATACTCTCTCATTCCTTTCAAACTTTTCCAACCATGCTTCCACATTTGTCCAGAACTCTTCTCTCACTCTACTTACACAATCTTGGGTTGGCGCATACACCCACACAATTGCCCACATTTGTAGTCCAACTTTCACTCATACCCACACAATCCTTAACCCAACTGATCCATACTCTCTTACATTCTCCTTCAATCAGTTGCTCACAGCAATACACACTCCTTCTTTCGCCCTCTCATTCTCACCTACTCCCGCACATATACCCCATCCATACTCCCATTCTCTCACACTCTCAACTCACCATTTAGTTTCAGTTATTCCACATATATCCACTTTCGCACTCTGAAGCACCTGTACGATCTCTCTCTCTTTCACCTTGTCATTCATACCCTTTACATTCCAAGTCGCAATCCTTACATAGTCCTTTGTCCGGACCTTTTTCGTCAACTTTTGGTCAGTCCTGGTCTCAGGCTTCTTGTTCATATTTTTAGTTAGTTGTTTTACGGGGTGGGGCACTAACCCACCACCAACCCTTTTAGTCGCCTCTTACGACAAGCAGGGATACTGGGGGTGAATTCTTGAAAACCCCCCTACTACTTCTTTAGCTCGTCTCAGCTCTTTTCTGTCCTTCCTGATCTTATTGTCATAGGTTTTTCTTTCAATCCTGAATTTATCACACATTTTTTTTCTTATCTGCTACATCCCTGACTAGAGATTCTCTACTTTTCAGTACCTTTACCACTTCCTTCTCCACCTTTTCCTGGTTTTCCTCTCTCTGCTGTTCTAAAATCTTCTTAAGATTTATTTTTCCTTCCTCCTGAATTTTCTTTCACCCTTTCTGCTCTTCCTTGATTTCCTTGATGTGTTCATTAGGCATCTGTTTTTTATTCATACTTGTCAAGTATAATTTTCATCCTGTATTTATTTCATTTGCTGCTGATTTACTGCTCACTTTTAACTCTGGAGAAGAACAGGGAGGTTTCAGGAAGGGAAGAGGTTGTCTAGATCAGATATTCATTCTTAGATCTTTAGTATAAAAGTTTCAAAAGAAGGGGAAGAAGTTATATGCAGCCATCATGGATTTAGAGAATGCATATGACAGGGTGGACAGACAAGGATTGTGGAAAGTATTAATATATGGAGCAGATGGGAAGCTGTTGAAGGCTGTGAAGAGTATGTATGAGAGTGCTAAGGCTCCACTGTGTGTGGATAGTGAACCGAGTGAATTTCTCTGTTTCAAGGTTGGATTGAAACAAGGATGTGTCATGTCTCCATGGTTGTTCAATCTGTATATGGATGGGGTTATAAAAGAGATACAAGGCAGGGCAGTGGATGTTGGAGCAGCCCTAGTGAGAGCGGGCAGTGTTTGGAAACTACCAGTACTGTTGTTTGCAGATGATACTGTGTTGTTGAGTGAAAACGAAGGGGAGCTGCAAGGCTTTTTGGATGTCTGGGAGTGTAAGAAACGGAATCTAAAGGTGAATGTAGGGAAGAGTAAAGTGATGGCCTTTGAGAGAAAGGAAGTCAGTGAATGTACAGTGAGGTTGGACGAGGAGGAAATGGAAAATGTGAGTGCGTTTAAGTACTGGGTAGTGTGATGAGTAAGGATGGAAGTTTGGAGGGTGAAGTGCTTGAAAGGGTGCAGCAGGGAAGAAAGGTTGCTGGTTCCTTGAAAGCAGTGATAAGAAACAGGGAAGTGAGCATGGATGTGAAAAAGCTACTACATGACAGTATTGTGATACCAACTCTAACGTATGGCGGTGAAGCTTGGACCTTGTTGGAGAGACAGAAGTCAAGGGTGAGGGCAGTGGAAATGAGTTACTTTAGAGGAGCATGTGGAGTCACATGGAAAGACAGACTGACAAATGAGGAAGTGAAGGAGCATTTTGGTGTGGATGTGGATGTGATAGAAAGCGTTAGGAGAAACACATTAAGGTGGTTTGGCAATGTGGAGATGATGGAGAGTGAGAGACTAATGAGGAGAGTGTATGTGAGTGAGGTGGAGGGGGGGACAGGGATGGGGAGGCCAAGGATGAGATGGACGGATGGAGTGGAAAGGTATATGAGAGAGGGGGGAAGTGAGCTGGGAGCATGGCAATGAAATGGCGGAGGACAGGGCGACATGGAGGCAATTGATTTGTTTGTATCCCTTATGGGACTAAGGCGTCTGGTGATAGACAGGTAGATAGATAGATAGATCTCTCTTAGTCAGCACTGCATGAACAGACACTAACTCATTTTTCAACACCTTAATATCCCTCTCCTATTCTAAGGTCTGTTCCTGTAACTATTTTTTTTATTTTTTAATGTGTCTGACTCTGGGCACAGCCTGCTATCAAGGCCCAGCAGTCCTCCTACATACCATACACCTCTACATGTCACCACTTCGGCACTAACACCCACCGTCCATATTGAATACAAGCTAGGGCTGTCTCATACAGGACTGGTGTACTGGTATTAGCAGGGGGATTTTTACGAAATATCGGCAGGTCTTCTGGTAGATCAGTAAAGCCTGACTTAATGAAATTCAAATCCTTAAACTGTTCCCTGCCCCAGTGGGGAACTGAACCTGAGTCCGTAAGGACTGCAGGCCACCTCTCTACCGACTAAGCCTCCACCCATACCTGTTGCAATTCCTGGACATTCCTCTCAGTCACTTTCTCCACACCTGCTACCCTTGTTAGATTCAATTTAACCCTCTCATACAAGAGGGCTCAATAAAAAAAAATCCAACAGCTCACACTTTCATGACACAGGTGCCATCCAAATGAAATCCAACCACTTGCACTTTTCGACTTGGGTTGCGTCCAACCATATATACAGGTAGCAGTATTTTTGAACCACAATTTTCATTTGTGTCATTCAACTTTCTTTCCTGCCCTTATTTATGACTGTATTGTTATCAAATTGCTACATGTTATTAATGAATAAATTATCTTCCTCATGAATGAAACAATGAAAAGAGAAAATTATTATTATTTATTATTATTATTTTTTTAATGTGTCCAACTCTGGGCATAGGCTTCACAGCCTGCTCTCAAGGCCCAGTAGTCCTTCTACATACCATACACCTCTCTACATGTCACCACTTCGGCGCTAACACCCACCGTCCATACTGAATGCATGCTAGGGGTGTTTCATACAGGACTGGTATATTGGTATTAGCGGGGGTATTTTTAAGACATGTCGGTGGATCTTCTGGTAGATCAGTAACGTCTGATTTAATGATATTCAAATCCTTAAACTGTTCCCTGCCCCAGCGGGGATTTGAACCTGGGTCCGTTAGGACTGCAGGCCACCTCTCTACCAATTAAGCCACTTATTCAATGCCAATTTCTCGCAGATATATAAACATTTTGTCAATGCATGTTGAAAGAAATTTGTTGAGCATCCAACAAGCACTGACAAAATGTTTATACAGTACAGCCACTGTTTGCATAATGCACAATCAGAGAGCGCAAAACTAGCCCATAACATGGCCTTTTTTTTTTTTTTTTTTTTTTTTTTTTTTTTTTTGTCCAAGAAATGGTCAAAATGAGATTTTGACATATATTATGCGGGTGGCAAAATTGCCCATTTCTTAATAGAATGTACTACGCTGCTACAATAGTGAAAACGCGGGCTAAAGCCAAAAATTATGGAATATTTTGTCATTACGCGAGAAAACTGGTCAAAACACAGTCAAAAACGTACAAAGCGTGGGCAAATTTAGTCATAGCGCGTGTTGCATCTGCCCGTGGCATATGCATGTCGCGTGTCTGCGCAGGGTGTCGTCACAGTTTACTAAGCATCCCTGGGCCTCTCCCGTCAACCCTCTGCCCACTCTCTGCCTCCACACATGCTGTGTATTAACTTTGCTCTTGTTTTTGCCACCTGACCCAGCCTAACCATGCTGCCCTACCGTGACTCAGCAAGATGGCGGAAGAGTTTGACCCAGGAGCAGAAGCTTGACATGATGAAGCGGAAGGAGAGAGAACGTAATTGTGCTATAGCCAAAAAGTGTCAAGTCAACGAGTCAACCATTCGTCTGACCCAGCACTTATCATGATGGAATGGTACCTGGTCATGTACCACAACCAATGGGAGAGGGAACGAGTTCCAATCGACTCTATAAATGTACAAAGGACTCTGTTGAGTCCGTGCGGCCGAAGGACTTGCTGGGGACCAGTAGGAGTCCTGCCCTGCCTTGGAACCCCACTCCCCCTCCCCCCAGGAAGCCCACAAACTCTTCATTTCAAGGTGAGGAATCCTCCAGTGTTTGTATGTAGTGAAGTCATTTTTAGGTAGGTAAATGTCCTGGGAAAAATCCCGGGAAATCGCCCCAAAAAGTGAAGTTGGGGTTGGCTTGGGTCCCATGAAACCCTTTAACATGTAAACATATGGCAGTATACCACAGAATTCTCATAAGGCGGAACCTGCCAGGAACAATATTCGTGCGTTATGTGAACAGTGACTGTATATCTAAAAATTGGTGTTAAATGAGTGATTGAAAAAATATGGTAATTTATGTTTTCTTTTTTTCCTTCTTTCATTAGGAAGATTATTTGCTGATTTATAACATGTAGTAACTTCATAACAATACAGTTACAAATGGGGGCAGGGAAATCAAACGTTTGGAAACATTTTACGATGTTGAGCCAGCCGCTACTGGAGCAGCTGGATGTGGTCAAAGCCCGTAAGATATATCTGTTCCGTACGCCATAAAAATCTTTCTAATAGAGCGAGAAGTGTCATTTTTTTACGAAAATCATTGCAAATAAATGCTCTACAACTTTCTCTCAACAAACATTGATGAAATGTTTATATATCTGTGAGAAATCAGCACTGAATGAGTGAATGAAAAAATATGGTAATTTATTTTCTCTTTTTCTTTCATTCATTAGGAAGACCATAACAGTAAAACATCACTAGAATGGACTAATTGGGGCCCAAGCCATTCCACATTCATAAAAAGCATTAGGGCCACAATCCTTCTTCACCCCACCAGTTCCTTCTAACTAGGGGCAAAATCCCATCTGCCTCTTGACCTTTCTCAAATGCCACTATAAATAATTAACTGCATAACACAGTATAATTTTAGTAAGGTTTAGACTCGATAATGGTCATATGAAACACACACAGGAAGATATATTCATACATGAAGTTTCATGACTTCCATCCTGCTTCACCTCACCAGTTCATTTTAACTAGTGGCAATATCCCTTTTGCCTTTTAGCTTTTGTAAAATGCCACTAAAAATTTGTTGCATAACACAATATAATTTTTCAAGGTTTTGACTCGATAAAGGCCATACGTAACACACAAAAGAATATATTCTCAGTCACGAAAAGCATCATGGCCATCATTCTACTTCACCCTCACCAGTTCCTTCTAACTCTAGGCAATATCCCATTTGCCTCATAACTTTTCTCAAATGCCACTATAATTAATTTACTGCATAACACACTAAAATTTAAGCAAGGCTTGGACACAACAAAACTCATTAAAAAAAAATATGCACAACACACTAAAATTTAAGCAAGGGTTGGACACAACAAAACTCATTAAAATTATATATACAGTATATGTATGTATATATATATCCATCCATCCATCATCCAAAGTGCACCATGAGGAGTGTAGAAGCCCAGGGATAGGCAAGTTGGTCCTGACATTTAAGGTGAGAGTGACTGGCCTCACTCATCCCTGGGTGGCATTACATGAGCAATACACCCCAACCACCCCTTGGATATAAACTTTCACCGGCTCAATCTGATTGGAGCGCCGTAATTACTCACTAAACCACCAGGCACCCAAATTTGGTTATATGGTTACCACCCAACATAGTAAATGGTTTCCTGGTGTACAGGAAACCATTCAGATTGTCACTCAGCGCAGTCACCCACAGGCAGAAGAAGGAAAAGGAAAGAATGAAGGAAAGAAAGACAAAAGAGGGAGTGTAAAGTCACCTGTAGGCAAAAGGACCAGGAAAGAACGAAGTAAAGAAAGACAGAAGAGGAAGGAAGGAACAGAGGGAGGAGAGGAAAGGGCAGACACCCGAGAGCAGCACTACATCGAGTGAGTAGATGGTGAGCGCCCCAACCTACCACAATATATATTTTCTTGCAAAACCATTCCAGCTCACTTGGTTCACCCTACTCTACCCCACCACCTTGCTGTTTATCATCATTCAGCACTTGGTGAAGGATCCTTCAGAGCAAATCCTTCAAAATCATTACCCATTATCTCCAGGGTCATTGTCAAGGAACAGTGAATTATCCTCCCGATTGTCTTCACTGGCAGAAGATGAATTATGGATGGGTTTTGGAGGTGTCACTTGTACCTTGCATGCAGTGTGGTGTACTGTACTTAATTTTAAGCATTTTTCAAATACTGTACTGTTCACTTTATACACCTTATTTTTTACGATCTTACTAACTAAAGATATTCACTTTGTGTATTTCACTTATCACTTGTCACCCTCGAGCAGTATATCAGGGATTTTCCTGGAAATCATGCAGGGTGAAATGATGTGGGTTGACTGAGGCAGAGCACGGGGAAACTAGTGACACTGCAAGCCCACCAACAACCCATGCACGAACACACAAACTGCTCTCTGTGTGATTAATGTTTGGTGTCTTGAATATACAGTATATTAATATTAATATTAATGCAAACCCCTTTTCTAATTTTTTAGCATTTAGAAAGTACTTTCTTGGCATAACTTAATTTTAAACACTTCAAATACTGTACTGTACACTTCATGCACTAAATTATTTAAGATCTTACAAACTAAAGTTATTCACTTTGTATATTTCACTTAACATTCGTCACCCTCGAGCAGTATATCAGGGACTTCCAGGGAAATGATGAGGCCAGAACATGGGGGAACAATACTGACGTCGCCAGCCCACCACCAACTGACACACAAACCACGCGGACAATACAGTATGGTGGCCCTGGCGTGAGGTTAAGCACTCCGGACTGCTTCTATCTTTTTCGGAGTTTTCCCAATAAATAAGAAAAAATTCCGGTAGGCTCCTTGACTCCGAAAAAAGCAAATTCCGGTCTAGTGAAGTCCGTTGTAGTGAGGTCATACTGTAATTCATTTACAACATATAGAAATTTCATAACAATACAGTTATAAATAAGGGCAGGAAAGAAAGTTGAATGGATACATTTTCTGATGTGCACATTGCTAGTGAGGGGTGTGTGGCGCGTAAGGTCTCGGCCAACCTGTGGGAGTCATGCAGTACTCGGAAGCGGTTCGACACAGGCTGTGGCGAAAAAGTTCGAGAGGGTTAAAGCTCCCGTTACTCCGGTCTTCATTGGAGAATCCCATGAATTTGCTTTCACTGAATGTAAACGATGAACTATTTCCTTCCGCCATGATGCAGAACACAAAGTATGAAAATTTAAACTGCCACTGGATTGTATCCCCAAATGACTGATTCCTCCAACTTTTTTCTCACTAAAATCAGATGGGACCACCACTCATGAACTCAATTTATATAATCACAATATGCAGGCCCCCTTTTCGCCACTGATTTAGTGTTACAGTACAGTCGCAATTTAAGACAAAATGAAACGTCATTCTTACAATAACACGGGCATTTAATTTCTCCCATACAGTAAAACCTCGATATAACAGACTTCAGTAGACCGGAATTCGCTTTTATTGGACTCGAGGAGCTACTGGACTAAACTCCTATACAGTATATCGGAAAAAGTCCGATATAGCCAGAAAGCAGTCCGGACTGCCTGACAACTTCAGCTATGTTCACCACAATAAGACAAGTAAAAGACATGTTTTTCAGTGCACAGTACAGTATTATTATACCATTTGATTAATGTAGTGAAGGTATAACACAGTACAATACTGCAATGGTGGTGAAAACCACTGATGCAATCCGAACTAATGTCTGATATATCTGAAAAAGTCCGGATTAGCAGGGGTAAGTCCGGATGTCGCTTTTATTGGAATTTCGCATATTTCGGACTGGCCTGAGCCCCAATTAGTCCGTTATAGTGAGGTCTTACTGTAATTACTTAATAGCATGGTAATATCACTCAACTGAACGAGAGAAACTGTGGGAAATGGGTGCGTTTAGGTACTGGATTTACAGATACAACTCGTGTGTTATGCTTTTGTCAGTTACTGATTGGCTTCCTTGACCCGACCCGACTCACGTGACCCCTGTCCCATACCACCTGCCACAGCCTGCCTCAGTGTTGTGTAGACAGTCGCTGTGATGAGAAGTTTATTTGCTTATTTCCTTGCTCCTCATTTCCCCTCAGAACTCCGAGCATGTGGTTCCAAAGTAACTTTAATTATGCCTAAACACCCTGAAAGTGCTATGAACAAAAGAAAAGCATTTATTCTAAATGAAAATGTAAAAATGTTGGATGAAGTGGTGTGTGGTGTGGGAACTTAAATGCTAACAATCTGACTGATATGAGATGGATGTGCTCACGATGTGGATAGTTTTCTTTGTTGGAAAAAAAAAAGTTAATGATGATGGAGCAGTAAAATTCATGTTTTCACATTTAGTGCAACAAGTGTGTGTGTGTGTGGGGGGGGGGGGAGAGGCTTTGTTCCCAATGTCTGTTGTGAACTGATGGTCTTTGGTCGAGAAAATTTGGATCTTACGATATGTGAAGACACTTCATGTTGACATACATACAGTAAACCCTTCACAAGTCGAACTTTTAGAAGACGGAATCTTCGGTTAGACGAACTCAGGCCGAGACCATGTATGTAAGTAGGCCGAAATGCGGAGGTAGGGGGGACAAATGGCGCCAGACGGACACGTGGCACAAGTCTGCTGCTTGCTTTTGGAGACGGTAGTTGCACCATTCTTACTGTCATCTAGTGCTGAGCAGTGCTCTCCTTTTGCCTTCTGCCATGCCATGGAAGGTTCAGAGCTTAAAAGAAGTGATACTGGCACCTCTAGTCATAAAGGAATGAAGTTATAAAAAAAAAATGTGTGCGTGTGACTAGTGTTAAGTGATCATGATTAAAGTTCAGTACTATTATTACTGAAAGTGTTACATTGCAGTCTATTACAGTGATTACATTTAAGTTTAGTTCTTAATGTACAGTGAAATAAATACTGGGTACTGTTTAGAATTTAAGTTAAAGTGTGAACTCAACCACCTCCACCACCTCCGTCTCCGAAACAAAACGAACTGGCGACGAATCTACTGCCTCTAACGAGAGGCAAATTATGTGCACTGAATTCTTTCATTTATGTCTTTCTTTATTAATTTATACACTGTATATGCTCCTTTACTTTAGTGTTAAAAAGACAAGTAATAAGTATTGTTTTTGCAATTTGAGGGGGATGAAAATCCATCTCCAACACACGCTGCTGACGGTCTGTACTGCCTCTGTGAATGATTTTCTACCAATTAACCACTTCAGTACTGTGACGTCTATTTCTACTTTATTTACGCTTCCTCCAGCCGATTTTATGGCAGTCAGGAGTGGACTTACGTACTGAAGGGGCTAACAAAGGCTGTACCAACCCCGTGCACTTCCACAGATCCAACCTGCACTGACTAAAATCGTCTGGTGGCAGCAAGAACAAAATGAAAATACACCCATCACTGATGAGGTTAAAGGTATATTAAATGCACTAAATTGTTTTTTGTCATGACTTATTTATTTATAGGGTAAATGTTCCTTTAATTTTGTGTTGAAAGGACAAGTAATAGGTATTGTTTTGGCAATTTTTGGGGGTGAAAATTCGGTAATTCGAACTAGGGTAGAGCCCCATATAGTTCGACTTGTGAAGGGTTTGCTGTAGTTAGGAATTTATGTGAGTTCAGTTCTTGTGAATTATACTGTCATACAAATTATACTGCTTGGATGACTTGCTTATTATTCACAATTACTGCATTCATGTGTATCTGAGAAGTGAGAAATACGCAATCACTCCATGCTGACGACTTCTTTATAGCTTTTTTTTTTTTCCTTTATTGTTGAAGACTAATGTCATTCAAAAATATTTCACTCTGCATTTTTTTTTTTTAAATGAGCACCGAAAGTTATTCCTGGCGAAATACGTGTAATGCTGGGCAGACATTATTCATGTGCTGTTTCGGTCAAAAGCTTGATTGGTAATAAGAAGTTTCAAGAGGCTGTGTGGCAATCCTTGGTGATTAAAATTTTTATAGGGAGTACTAGAGGGCAAAACTAAGCAGTTAGGTTAGGTCAGAATGCAGTATACACTGATGTGTCCAGTTGGTGAGATCGTATGTAAACACATATCTTGAATGTCTTAAGACAGACATAATCTATCTTTATATTTTTAACGAAAAATATAAGGCTCCTAAAACCTAACCTCCTATTTTACATGTAAATACTGTATATGTCACGTTTTAGTGAAAGTCTGATTTTGCACGAGGTTCTGCATAACCTATCTCATGTTGTATGAAGACTCAACTGTATTTTCCTATGATCAGCATGGAGCTCTTCTGCTGTCGATGTCCCATGTGTGTGTGTGTGTGTGTGTGTGTGTATTTACCTATTTGTATTTACCTATTTGTAGTATACAGGAATTGAGCTAAGCTCGTGTTGTCCCGTCTCCATATCTACATTCATCTAATCTAGTTTTAAATACATGAATGTTTTTCACCTGCACCACCTCTTCATCTAAGTCATTCCAAATACTTATGCTTCTATTCAGGAAACTGAACTTTTTGAGATCATTAAGACATCTACTTTTCCTCAACTTGAAGCCATGACCTCTTGTTCTTCCATCATCCAACACAAAAAGATCCTCTCTATCTACCCTTTCCGATTCTCTTACATTTCTAAATATCGTGATCAAGTCACCTCTTTCCCTTCTCTCGCGCAATGTTGGTAACTTCAGTTTTTCCAATCTCTCCTCGTAGGTGAGTTCCCTTAAACATGGTATCATCTTCGTTGCCATCCGTTGGACCCTTTCTAGTTTATCAATATGCTTCTTCAAATGAGGTGACTATACCACCGCCGCATACTCTAGTCTTGGTCTTATCATGGTCACTATCAACTCCCTCAACATTTCTTCACCCATATAATTAAAAGCCACTCTCATGTTGATCAGTAATCCATAAGTTCCCCCAATAATTTTGTTTATATGCTTTTCTGGTGACAAGTCATCCCAAATAATCACTCCCAAATCTTTCTCATCCTTTCTTTTACTAATCATCTCACTGCCCATTTCATATGTCCAGTGTGGTCTTCTTTCACTTATACCCATTTCTAATACATGACACTTCTTGGCATTAAAGTCCATTTTCCAAGTCTGGCTCCAGCTGTGTATTTTGTCCAAGTCCTCTTGCAGTTCTTTACAACTATCGATACATTTAATATGTTTCATAATTTTAGCATCATCTGCAAACATACTCATGTAACTATTCAAACCCTCTGGCAAATCATTTACATATATCAGAAACATTACTGGGGCCAAGACAGAGCCCTGGGGTACTCCACTAGTCACATTTCTCCATTGTGATACCTTGTCTCTTATTACTGTTCTCATCTGCCTTCCTATCAAATAATCTCCCATCCACTTTAATAGTTTCCCATGCACCCCTCCAAATGTCCTCAACTTCCACAATAGTCTCTTATAGGGTACCCTGTCAAATGCTTTCTTCTTTCTTAAGATCCAGATAGACACAGTCTCCCCATCCCTCTCTCTCCTGTACGACATCTGTTACCCTACTGTAGAAACTTAGTAGGTTAGTAATACATGATCTTCCTTCCCTAAAACCAAACTGTCTTGGTGTTATCACTTCATTTTCTTCTAAATACTTTATCCATCTTTTTCTAATAACTTTCTCACAGATTTTACAAACAATACTAGTAAGTGACACAGGTCTATAATTAAGTGGATCCTCCCTATCTCCTCCCTTAAAGATTGGCACAATACTTGCTCTTTTCCAATCTTTAGGTAACTGTCCATTTTCAAGCGAGGTTTTGATAATGACATAAACTGGCCACACTAACTGGTCGGCACATTCCTTCAGGATCCATCCAGCCACACCATCTGGTCCCATTGCTTTTCTCACATCCAAATCCTTCATCAGCTGTAGCACCTCATCCATGTCAACTGTAATTTCGGTCATTCTCATCAGCCTGGGATCCATTTCAGGCTCCCTAAATTCGTCTTTCAATACATAAACTGACTGTAGCTTGTTGTTCATTATTTCACACAAGTCTTCCTCTCTTTCGTATGTTTCATCTCCATCCCTCAGTCGTACTATACTGTCCTTAACTTTCATTTTGCCATTTACAAACCTATAAAATAGTTTCGGCTCTTTTTTACAGTTAGATACAATATCTTTTTCGTATTTCCTTTCCTCTTCTCTCCGTATCCTTACATATTCATTTCTAACCTGCTTGTACTCCTCCCAGGCCCTTTCACTATACCTTCTTCTCACTTTCTTCCATGCTTTTTTTCTTGCCTCTTGTGCCATCCTACATCTGTTGTTAAACCATTCTTTCTTCCTTTCCATAGCTGCAGAAAATTTTGGGACATACTTAGTAACTCCTGTTTTATATACTTCTATCAAAAACTCATATTTCTCATCAACATTTGTGATCATATACATTTTACTCCATTCTACATTTTGGAAAAAGTTTCTCAGGGAAGCAAAGTCTGCCTTCCCATAATTGTATCTATTTTCTCTGTGTTTTTCATCTCTTTCTCCTTCCCTCACTCCTACCACGTCCATCTCAATTACCAGATGATCACTTTTACCAAAGGGGCAATGGTAGGTTATGTTCCTCACATCATTTGGGTCCTTTGTGAATAGTAGGTCAAGCCTGGATGGTTCATCAACACCCCTAATTCTTGTGTTTTCTTTGATCAACTGGGTTAACATGTTTTCCATCATCAATTCCATTAATTTATTTCCCCATGATTCTTCATTGTTCCCAGCATCCATACTTTCCCAATCAACTTCTCTACAGTTAAAATCTCCCATTAATATTATTCTATTTCTTCGTTCAATTAACATTTCTAGCCTAATAATGGATTCACTTATTAACTGTTCGTAATCTTCCTTTGTCCATGCCCTAGTTTTGGGGGGCATATAAAAAACTATTACATCCGTTTTTTCTCCATAATTGTCCTCTATTTCAACTCCCAAAAGTTCAGCCTTAGTATTTTCAATTTCTATATTCTTTACTCTTAGGTCATTATGGGTTAATATCACTATTCCTCCCCCAAATTTGCCTTTTCTGTCCTTCCTCCAAATCTTATAATTATTCCAGCCAAATAATTTTATATCGACATCTCGGGGCAATTTAGTCTCTACTAGGCAAACAATTTCAGGTTTATTTTCATTTAAGTAGTCTCCAATTTCCCCTTTCTTAGATATTAATCCATCTACGCTACTATACATGATGCTCAGATTTGCTGCACTGTTGTTATCTTTACTCGTTCTTCTCTTTTTCATATTCATATCCATCCCCTTTGTTTCCTTCATGTCTAGTTCTTCACATACCACTTCCTTGCCTTCATATCCATCACTCTCCAAAAAAAAGTTTTACGTTCTTCCTCTGTCCTCCTGTCATTTTTTTCCTTTACTTGGTCCTTCAAAGATTTTAAGACTTCTCTTTCTTCTTCATTCAAGTCTTTTCTTACTATAATATTTTCCATTCCTGCCTCTTTACTTAGTTTCCAGGTCACCTTAAGTATGTCATTTACAACACTTTCTGAAGACATACTCTCATTGGTCTTGCTTCCCCTTTCTTATATGGCCCTATCCTCCTTACTTCCTCAATTTCTTTTTCCCACTTGTTTCCTTCGGGATCGATCTTGTCCAATATTTGCCTCACCCGATTTGAGTCTCTCTCGAGTCTCACAGACCTAACTTTTTCTTCTTCCTCCCTGTTTCCAAATATTATCACACATCTGTTCCTTTCTACTGTTTCTCTCACTATTTTCTCTTTTTTCTTCAAAATTTTCACTACATTTTCTTCCATTTTTCTTGTTCATTTCCCTTTCTTCCAGAATAATTTCCCTTAAACTGACCACTTCTTTCTGTTCTTCTTCCACATGTGCCCACTTTGCCTTTTCCTCTTCTAACACACTACTTACCTTCTCTGTTCTGTTACTGCTCTCTTCTAGTTTTCTCCGCAATTCAATATTTTCTCGTTTCAAATTCTCAATCTCCTGGTTAGCAGTCTCATTGGCCTGTATCAAACTCTGTATAGTATTTTCGTTTTTTTCAGGCATGTTTCTTGATGCTAGATCTTCCACTTTCTTTTCTAGACCACTAATTCTCATAATCAATGTTTTAACCAGATCCATTACATTTGTTTCACTGTCAAATCTTGGTAATTCCGATTCCCCAATGTTTACATTGTCGGCCATGTTTAAGGTCGGTTGCAGTACTAAACTGAACAGCTGTTCCCAAAATTCCTATAAAAACCTTTAATTTTTTTTTTTTTTTTTATGCAAGGAAGAAGGAACCAAAGGGCACAGGCCTGCATACTGTTCCTTCCAAGAAAAAGCAAAAACAATACAAAAGAGAGCCAAATTCAAGATCCGTTCAATTCGAGATGCCTGGACACACTGCGTCTGAAAGACTGGAGATCATAGGAAGTAGGAAATACAGACAGAGGAAGACAGTTCCAGAGTTGACCAGTTGCACAAATGAAAGACTGGGAGCAACAATCAACTCTTGCATTAGAGAGCCAGACAGAAAAGGGATGAGAGTCTGCTGCTAGATGGGTACTACATGCCCGTCGTAGAGGTGGAGGGATGCAAGCAGACAGTTCAGAGGAACAGTGACCATTGAAGTAGCGATAGAAGAGAGAGAAAGATGCAACAGTGCGGCGAAGAGACAAAGGTTGAAGGGAATCAGCAAGAGGAGGAGAGTCAACGAGACGTAAAGCCTCCGACTCCACCCTACTGAGAAGAGCTGCATGTGGGGAGCCTCCCCACACATGAGAGTTGTACTCCATACATGGGCGAATAAAACCCGTGTACAAGGTCAACAACTGTGCAGGGGTAAAGAAAGTTCGGAATCGGCTTAGCACACCTAATCTCTTGGAAGCAGATTTCACAAGAGATGTAATATGCTCTTTCCAAGACAAATCCCGAGAGAATGAAACCCCAAGCATGTTCAAGGATGATGCAGGACATAACTGTTCATTATTAAACATTAGTGGGTAATCCTGAGGAAGATTTTGTCGGGTTGATAAGTGTAAGAACTGAGTTTTTGATGCATTAAAAATAACAAGATTATTTTTACCCCAATCAGAGATACGAGCCAAGTCAGACATTAGGTGTGCCATAGCCTCATCCCTTTTTTGTTGAAGTAACTGCTGAGATGGACATTGCAGGAACCGAATGGAAAGGTGAAGGGTGGAATCATCAGCATATGAGTGGATAGGGTTAGATGTACAGCTTAAAAGGTCATTGATGAATAAAAGGAAGAGAGCAGGTGATAGGACAGAGCCCTGAGGAACACCACTGTTGATAGGTCTAGGAGAGGAACGATGACCGTCTACAACAGCGGCCACAGAACGACCAGAAAGGAAGCCAGAGATGAAGGCACAGATAGAAGGATAGAAACCGTAGGAGGGCAGTTTGGAAATCAAAGATTTATGCCAGACTCGATCGAAAGCCCTCGAGATGTCAAGTGCAATGACAAAGCTTTCGCCAAAGTTCCGAAAGGAGGATGACCAAGAGTCTGAAAGGTAGGTGAGAAGATCGCCAGTGGAGCGTCCCTGACGGAACTCATACTGATGATCAGAAAGAAGGTTGTGACAGGAAAGATGCTTTTAAATTTTTCTGTTAAGAATTGACTTGAAAACTTTTGAGACACAGGATGTTAAAGCAATTGGACGATAGTTAGAAGGTTGGGAATGGTCACCCTTCTTTGGGACTGGCTGAATGAGAGCAAACTTCCAGCAAGAAGGAAAGGTACAAGTTGAGAGACAAAGGCGAAAGAGTTTACCCAGGCAGGGTGTAAGCACTGAAACACAGTTTTTGAGGACAACAGGAGGGACTCCATCAGGACCATATGCCTTTTTAGTATTGAGGTCAGTGATGGCAGAAAACACATCAGCTGAAGAAATTTTAATGTCAGTCAAGAGGAAGTCAGAGAGGGGAAGTGATGGAGGAATAGCACCGGAATCGTCGAAGGTGGAATTGGAGGAGAAAGTCTGAGCGAAGAGATCTGCTTTATCATTAGAAGAAATAGCTACAGAGCCATCAGAGTAGAAAAGAGGAGGGAAGGATGATGAGGTAAAGTTGTTAGAAAGGTTTTTGGCAAGGTGCCAGAAGGAGCGAGAAGAATTCGAGTTGGAGAGTTGGGAACATTTAGCACAGATGAATTTGTTTTTAGCAGAGCGAAGAACAGACTTAGCACGATTCCGGGCAGAAATATATAACAGGTGTGATTCAGCGGTGGGTTGGCTCCGGTACCTCTTATAGGCCCTCTCCTTGTTGAGGACAGCATTAGAACAAGCGTGATTAAACCAAGGCTTTCTTGCATTAGTCAGAGGATATGAGAAAGGAATGTATGCTTCCATGCCCGAGAGAATAACCTCCGTAACGCGCAAGACACACTCAGATGGCTCCCGGCCAAGGAAGCAATAATTATTCCATGGAAAATCAAAGAAGTACTG
>JAGKTI010000629.1:33462-45452 GCA_018397915.1 Birgus latro | reverse complement strand
GTGTGTGTGTGTGTGTGTGTACTGTACCTTACACAGGGTGTGTGTGTGTGTGTACTGTACCTTACACAGAATGTCTATGGAAATATAATAGCTTTTCCATAAAACAGCCATTACTTTGAGGGGACGTTATCCCAGTTTTCAAAATCTTTAATAACTTCAAAAATGACACTTAAAATCTACTTGTATTACAACAATAATACTGTGTACAGAAGCAGTGAGATACACCTCAAAGGTAATAATAGATAATAATACTGTATCAATACTGGGAAAAATTACTTTGATACTCATGCAAAGAATCACTGGAAAACATTATCAGAAACAACCAAGAGTGAATAAACTGCAGATATACATTACTTAAAATTCTGTTACTAACAGAAAATATTTTGACACTACGGGCTTAATAATAAGTGTTAATTTCCACCCTGATCCATACATATTCGACTATGAGATGTTTGCTTAATTAAAGCAGCATTCTGCATTTTTAAAAACTGTTGAGTGGACAAGACAGCTTATAGTATTTCCTCTTCTGTTTAAAGGTGTTTAAACTATGCTCTGTATATATGTGAAGTAATGTAATATACAAAACTTAGGGGCAAATGAAGGTAAAAATTCACACAAAAATATGGTCCTATGAAATCTGTTCCTCATTTAATTTTTCCCTCATGTTATTATATATGGCTTGTGTGGTTTTACTGAGACTTTACTACTTCAATCTGATGACATACTTTTATGATATTCTTACTACCAGATGATTTTATTCAACATGAGAGACTTTTCAAACTATAAGTCAAATATGAACTTCATAAACTCATAAATCCAGCACAACTACCAAGCTCAACTACACTGAACAAAATTAGGGACTCACCTAAACTGAGTAAAATTGTCTGGGAGAAGCAAGAGCAAATAAAAAAATACATTTTCAGTCTGAATGGGTTAAATGTATGTTTTGTGGGTTTTTAACCATATAATGGAGAAACAATGGTTCTTGTAAATTAAATAAAATTATATGGTACATACCTGTACTAGTTTTAGGACAGTTAACTCTGAAGAAATAATTGAAACCCCACAGTATTCTATCACCATGTCGTAATTGTTGTTTTTCAGTTACCTGGGAAAAGAATAAAAACTGATAGTAAATACTGAAATGAAAATATTTCATGCAATGTATTTAAAAAATCACAAGAGTATCATGCCTTTACAAGAGTCATAATTCACAAGCATCTCAACATCCCCTCTCCCCCTTTAATTTAAAAAAGTCTGTATTAGGTTTTTGATCCCAAGATACCTGCTGTACAGCAGGAAAAAGAAATCACATATGTGACAGGACCAACAAAAGTATGAAAGTCGTAGGTGGGACTCAGCATACTTGTAGATTAAAAGTGGGTATTTCCATTTCAGAGCTTAAAAGAATGGAGGTCTGATTAACCCCTTCAGCATGATGATGTGCTATTTTTTTCTGGGCTCATGCTACATAATTTCATTCAACCTGGGAATGGCATCCTCAAACTGAAAGGGTTGGAAACAGTCTAAATTAACCCTTTTAGCCAGAACACATGTTTAAAAAAGATTCTGCTTAATACCAGGTGATTTTATTATTATTAGATAAGATGTTCTTGGGTTGTAGGGTTAACCAGAAAAGAAGTGATCTAAACTACTTCAGAAAGCACTCATTTCAACTGTTTAGTACACTACTGCAGTTTCAGTACCATTTCTGTAGGGAATGTATGTTAGACATAAACCCCTTCAACCGTTTTTAAGTCCTTTGTTCACTGGAGACATCCGTAAGGTTATGGTTAGAGGTTAACACATCTGTAGAATGCCAGTATTTTTTGAGACTGGTGAATTTATCTCAGATCTAAACTCACACCATCTATTCTATAACACAAATTAGTTCTACAAAGCAAAATAGCAAATGAAATCCTTACTTGAGAGCCGTTGACACATGTTCTTGCATTTGGTAGTGGTTCAATGAAGAGATCTGATTTTTCAATGGAGAGAACACAATGGTGAGTCTCAATACCCACTCCTGACAGCTGGATATCATTGGGTTCACTCCCAGCATCAGGTCGGCCAACCAGTGTGCGCTCCTAATCATACAAAAATCCATTGCATTAGTAGGAATAATTAGACAACATAGCTACACTAAGCTCATGATGATCCTGTTTCTCTGATTATTGATTTCAATTTCCTTTAATCTTCAACAATTCAGAACCATGCAAACCACAAAATAATTTTCAAACCGTAAAATTTGATTAATTACATTAAGCTCTCTTATTCTGTTTCTAAATATGCAGACAGTCCAATGAAAACTGAATTCTGTACTATAACAAGACAAATATAGATTCATATATGCAAAGGAGGTGTTTACAAATATTATAGATTCATATATGCAAAGGAGGTGTTTACAAATATTATAGATTCATATATGCAAAGGAGGTGTTTTTTGTGATACAGTACTCTATTTTCTTTGTGTGTGTGTTACCTATTTGTAGTGTACAGAAATTGAGTGAAGCTCATGTTGTCCTGTCTCCATCTCTATACTTATCCAGTCTAGTTTTAAAGAATGTTTTTTGCCTGTACCACTTCTTTGTCTAGGTCATTCCAAATACCTATGCTTCTATTTGGGAAATTGAACCATTTAAGATCATTAAGACATTTACTTTTCCTCAACTTGAAGTCATGACCTCTTGTCCTTCTATCATCCAACACAAAAAGATCCTCTCTATGCACCCTTTCCCAGTTCTCTAACGTTTCTAAACATCGTGATCAAGTCACCTCCTCCCCTTCTCTCATGCAGTGTTGGTAACTTCAGTTTTTCCAGTCTCTCCTCATAGGTCAGCTCCATTAAGCATGATATCGTCCTTGTTGCCATCCGTTGAACCCTCTCCAGTTTATCAATATGCTTCTTCAAATGAGGTGACCATACAACAGCCGCATACTCTAGTCTTGGTCTTATCATGGTCACTATCAACTCCCTTAGCATTCCCTCGTTCATATACAGTAATCCCTCCATTATTCGGACGTCCAATACTCGAATATACTCACTATTCGGATATTGTGGGCTGCCCAACCCTCAAAATGCCAAAAAATTCGAAAAAAAAAAATCAATTTTTTGGGACCACGTCAGTTTGAACTTCCCGCCCGCCCCGACTGGCTGTGTTTACGCTCGTGGCGCCTGTATGCCGGTCGCCATTACCCACTCAGCTACTGCCTCGTGAACACCTCCGACAATGGCGGCCAAAGTGATTGCTTTTGTGGTGATACCCTACCTCCTACAGTGCTTGATACTGCTTTTCACCTTCTTCATCATGTGTGTGTGATGATCGTCACTAGACCACACGGGAATTTACTGTTATGTACAGTGCAGTGAAGTGATGTGATTCCAGTTATGAAAAAAAAAGGTTGTGGAAAGTGTTGGTGATAAGTGCTGGTGATTCTCAAGTGGAAAGGTGTGTCAGGTGCAAGGTCTTCCTGTCAGAGTCTGAGATGATAGAGTGGGTTATTACATCAGGACGGCAGCTTCTTGTTCGTAAGTACCCTAGCTTCATACCTAACCTGTTTTCATCATGCTGTAAATGTGTTAAAAAATTACCAAAAATGTTAATCATAATTTCCTGCTTGCAATTTAATTTTTCCATGCATGGTTCTTAAGTGCAACAGCTAGAAAAAAGGTGGAAGCAGTGAATTTCATGTCCGGTCCTAACCTAACCTAACCTAACCATTCCTAACCTAACCTATGCTTACCATAAAGATTTTCAAGCCTAACCTGTTTTCATCATGCTGTAAATGTGTTAAAAAAATTACCCTAAATGTTAATCACAATTTCCTGCTTGCAATTTATTTTTTTCATGCATGGTTCTTAAGTGCAACAGCTAGGAAAAAGGTGGAAGCAGTGAATTTCATGTCCGGTCCTAACCTAACCTAACCTAACCTATGCTTACCATAATGATTTTCATGCCTAACCTGTTTTCATCATGCTGTAAATGTGTTAAAAAATTACCAAAAATGTTAATCATAATTTCCTGCTTGCAATTTAATTTTTCCATGCATGGTTCTTAAGTAAAACAGCTAGAAAAAAGGTGGATGCAGTGAATTTCATGTCCGGTCCTAACCTATGCTTACCATAAAGATTTTCATGCCTAACCTGTTTTCATCATGCTGTAAATGTGTAAAAAAATTACCCTAAATGTTAATCAAAATTTCCTGCTTGCAATTTAATTTTTTCATGCATGGTTCTTAAGTGCAACAGCTAGGAAAAAGGTGGAAGCTGTGAATTTCATGTCCGGTCCTAACCTAACCTAATCTATGCTTACCATCAAGATTTTCATGCCTAACCTGTTTTCATCATGCTGTAAATGTGTTAAAAAATTACCCTAAATATTAATCATAATTTCCTGCTTGCAATTAAATTTTTTCATGAATGGTTCTTAAGTGCAACAGCTAGGAAAATGGTGGAAGCAGTGAATTTCATGTCTGGTCCTAACCTAATCTAACCTATGCTTACCATAAAGATTTTCATGCCTAACCTGTTTTCATCATGCTGTACATGTGTTAAAAAATTACCCTAAATGTTAATCGTAATTTCCTGCATGCAATTTAATTTTTTCATGAATGGTTCTTAAGTGCAACAGCTAGGAAAATGGTGGAAGCAGTGAATTTCATGTCCGGTCCTAACCTAACCTAACCTATGCTTACCATAAAGATTTTCATGCCTAACCTGTTTTCATCATGCTGTAAATGTGTTAAAAAATTACCCTAAATGTTAATCATAATTTCCTGCTTGCAATTTAATTTTTCCATGCATGGTTCTTAAGTAAAACAGCTAGAAAAAAGGTTGAAGCAGTGAATTTCATGTCCAGTCCTAACCTAACCTAACCAATGCTTACCATAACGATTTTCATGCCTAACCTGTTTTCATCATGCTGTAAATGTGTAAAAAAATTACCCTAAATGTTAATCATAATTTCCTGCTTGAAACTTAATTTTTTCATGCATGGTTCTTAAATGCAACAGCTAGGAAAAAGGTGGAGGCAGTGAATTTCATGTCCGGTCCTAACCTAACCTAACCTATGCTTACCATAAAGATTTTCATGCCTAACCTGTTTTCATCATGCTGTAAATGTGTTAAAAAATTACTCTAAATGTTTATCATAATTTCCTGCTTGCAATTTAATTTTTTCATGCATGGTTCTTAAGTGCAACAGCTAGGAAAAAGGTGGAAGCAGTGAATTTCATGTCCGGTCTTAACCTAACCTAACCTATGCTTACCATAAAGATTTTCATGCCTAACCTGTTTTCATCATGCTGTAAATGTGTTAAAAAATTACCCTAAATGTTAATCATAATTTCCTGCTTGCAATTTAATTTTTCCATGCATGGTTCTTAAGTGCAACAGCTAGGAAAAAAGTGGAAGCAGTGAATTTCATGTCCGGTCCTAACCTAAACTAACGGATCATTGTGTTAGTCATAATTTCCTGCTTTTAATTTAATTCTTTCATGCATGGTTCTTAATTGCACCAGCTAGGAAAAAGGTGGAAGCAGTGAATTTCATGTCCGGTCCTAACCTAACCTAACCATTTTTCTGGTAGCAATTTACATCATTTACTGTATTTGATGCTTTGTATCCAATAATTTAGTGCATAAAATGTGAGAAAAGATGATTTCCATGTCAGATACTTACTTATACTATGCTGGCAAGTTCTGAGCACCTATGACTCACTCACCTCTAAATCATCATTTTTTGGTTAAAATTCAATAAATTCATGCTATATGTGCATTATTTATGTGAAGAGGAACCTAAATAAGTGCTATACATGTCCAGTAGGGAGGTAGGAAGGTAGTTTTCTGATTTAGGTTAGGTTAGGTTAGGGTCATGAAAAACCAGTGCTGGAGCTTCAGGACCAATATCCGGACAAAACCAATATTCGGACATGCCTTTGGCTCTATTATGTTGGATAATGGAGGGATTACTGTAATTAAAAGCCACTCTCATGTTGGTCAGTAATACATATCTGCCTCCAATGATTCTGTTCATATGTTTTTCCAGTGACAAGTCATCCTGAATAATCGCTCTGAAGTCCTTCTAATCTTTTCTTTTACTAATTATCTCAATGCACATTTTACATGTCCAATGCGGTCTTTTTTCACCTGTTCCCACTTCTAATACATGACCTTCTTGCCAATGAAATCCATTTTCCAAGTCTGGCTCCAGCTATGGAGTTTGTCCAAATACGCTTGCAGTTTTTTACAACTATCAATACTTTTAATGTCTCATGATTTTAGCATCATCCGTGAGTATACTTATGTGACTATTCATATCTTCTGGCAGAGCCCTGGGGTACTCCACAAGTCACATTTTTCCACTGTGAAACCTTGTTCTTTTAACTAGATCTTCCTTCCCTAAAACCAAATTGCCCTGGTGTTACATCACTTCATTTTCTTCTAAATGCTTTTTCCACCTTTTTCTAATAATTTTCTCACAGATTTTACAAACAACACTAGTAAGTGATCCAGGTCTATAAGTGAGTGGATCTTCCCTATCTCCTCCCTTGAAGACTAGTACAATATCTGCTCTTTTCAAGTCTTCAGGTAACTGTTCATTTTTCAGACAGCCCTTAATGATGACATAAATTGGCCACACTAATAGGTTTGCACATTCCATCAGGATCCATCCAGCCACACCACCTGGTCCCACTGCTTTCTTCACATCTAAGTCCCTCATTAGCTGCAGCATCTCATTCATGTCAACTGCAATTTCCGCTGTTCTGATCATCCTAGGTTCAATTTAAGTTTCTTTAAATTCCTCTTCCAAAACACAGACTGACTGTAGCTTGTTGTTCATTATTTCGCACAATTCTTATCTCTTTCATAAGTTGCATCTCCATCCCTCAGTCATTATTATACTGTTATTAACTTTCATTTTATCATTTACAAACCTATACAATAGTTTAGGCTCTTTTTTACATTAAGTTATACACTAAATCTTTTTCACATTTCCTTTCTTCCTCTCTCCACACCCTTACATGCTTGTATTCCTCCCAACTCCTTGCAGTATACTTTCTTCTCACTTTATTCCATGAACTTTTTCTTGCCTCACATGCCACTCTACACCTATTGTTAAACCATACTTTCTTCTTTTCCACTGCTGTGGAGAATTTTGGTACATATTTACTAAGTCATGTTTTACATACAGTACAACCCCCCTAGTATGCTCCTATATGGGCAGCATTGGTGCTTGCATACTAGGAATTCGCATACTAGGAATACATGAACTCACTGGAAAATTAACATATGGGAGGCCCCTCCCTTTATCAGTGACCTTTTTGACCGATTTGAGAGAAAATATCTAAAGCATTTACAGTACAGTACAGTAGGATCTTGCCAATAACAACTAATTGGTGCCAGAAAATGGCACCAATTAGAAGTGGAGGTGGAGGGGAAGGCGGCTGGTGAGTCAGATGGGGCAGTGGAGGTGGAGAGGATGGTGGTGGGCGAGTCAGGGGAGGTGGTGAGGGGATGACCCTCCATCTCCTAATTGCCACTGCTCACATTTTTGGCAATTTCCTTCACCTCTTCTTGTTTGTCAGTTTCATTCCTCATCTTGTTATGGACATCATTTCCAGAACAAGATGAGGAATGAAACTGTCAAACAAGAAGAGGTGAAGGAAAATCCCGAAAGTGTGAAAAGTAGCAAGGAGGAGATGAGGATCCTCCCCTCACCACCTCCCCTGATTCACCCGCCGCTGTCCCCTCCACCTCCACTGGTTTGTAGTATAACAACTTAGCATTTGTGAAATAGCTGTTAAACATGTGAATCCAAACTTCATTATAGAAACAGGTGAAGAGGGTGGTGCGTAGTGGAGAGGCAGGTAGCGCACTCGGGGTTCACACCGGGAAACACCAGTTTCTCTCCTGGCGCCTCGCGTTGTGTGAGTTGACTCACGTACTCTGGTTAGTAACATATAAAAAAATAATAAAAAATATTTACAAAAACAGGTTCTCGCGCACTAGGTGTTTTGAGTACAACAAACTCGCATACTTGGGGGATGTACTGTGCTTCTATCAAAAACTCATGTTTCTCATCAACATCATTTTATTCCAGTCTACATTTTTGGAAAAAGTTCCTCAGGGAAGCAAAGTCTGCCCTTCCATAACTGTATCTATTTTCTCATCCCTCAATCATATTAAACTATCCTAAACACTTCCTCTTCTGACTTTCTTTCCTTCATTCTTTCCTCTTCCTTCTGCCTATGGGTGACTGTACACTGAGTAACAAACAAAATGCAGTAATCTCTCTACTTTCCAGATGACCACTATCCGGTTACCTCACTGTTTGGACATCGTAGGCTGATGGTTGAACCCCCCCCCCAAAAAAAAACGATTTTTTTTTTTACCGAGTCAGATTGAATTTCCTGTGCACGCTGACCAGCTCCCTTCCCAAGCTCCACCCTTCCTGTTAGTTGCCTCTCAACTCCCGTAAAGAGTGAACGGTTGTCTTATCGTTTGCGGTATTTTCGTTCTTGTTTAAACAACCATAATTCGCAGTGCTAAGGATTAAGTGTAGTTAAACACTGGATTACTGGACAAGCTTCAAGAGCAATTATGACCACTGTAAAAACATTAGAGGTGGGGGTAATATTCATTAACAACCATCATGGACAAGTAATTACACTGTCAACTGTTAAATATTTTCCATAATCACTTCTAAATCCTCATTGTTTGGTTACATTTTATTTACTTCATGCTTTGTGTCCCATATTTGAGTGCACAGGCTGTGAAAGAGGTGCTTTTCTCAGTGATTACAATGTCTCTTACATACGTTAACTATCTAGTCAACTGGTGAACATTTTTGCCCTACACACCTCTAAATCATAATTTTCTGGTAACAGTTTATTTATTTGATGCTTTGTATCCCATAATTTAGTGCATAAGATGTGAGAAATGATGATTTTCATAGTGATTGCCACGTCTGATACTTACTTACGCTAAGCTGCCAACTCGTGAACACCTATGCCTTATGTACATCAAAATCATCATTTTTTGGTTAAAATTCGATTAATTCATGCTTTATGTCCATTATTTATGTGAACGGGGTCTTAAATAAGTGCTATGCATGTCCGGTAGGGAGGTAGGGAGGTGGTTTTCTGATTTAGGTTAGGTTAGGTTAGGATCAAGAATGACCAATGCTGTTGGTGAACAGTGAACACCTTTGCCATACCTAACTTTTATTCATCATTTTTCTGGTAATGGTTTATTTATTTTATGCTTTGTATCCCATATTTTAGTGCATAAGATGTGAGAAATGATGATTTTCATAGTGATTGCCACGTCCGATACTTATTTACACTAAGCTGCCAACTCTTGAACACCTATGCCTTACTTACCTCAAATTCATCATTTTTGGGTTAAAATTCAATTATTTCATGCTTTGTGTTCATTATTTAATGCATATGGTGTGAGAAAGGGTGATTTTCATAGTGAATTCCATGTCTGATACTTACTTACACTTGCTGGCAAGTTGTGAGCACCTATGCCTTACTCACCTCTAAATCATCATTTTTTGGTTAAAATTCAATTAATTCATGCTTTATGTGCATTATTTATGTGAAAGGGGACTTAAATAAGTGCTATGCATGTCCGGTAGGGAGGTACGTAGGTGGTTTTTTTATTTAGGTTAGGTTAGGGTAGGGTCATGAATGACCAGTGCTGGAGCTTCAGGGCCACTATCCGGACAAGACCACTTTCCGGTCACGCCTTTGGCTCTATTACGTCGGATAGTGGAAAGATTACTTTCCTGTACACCAGGAAACCACTTACTATGCTGGGTGGTAACCATATAACCAAATTTTGGTGCTTGGTGGTTTAATGGGTAATTACAGTGCTCCAATCAGACTGAGGCAGTGAAAGTTTATACCCAAGGGATGGTTGGGGTTTAATGCTTACATAATGCCACTCAGGGATGAGTACAGCTTGTCACTCTCATGTTAAATGTCAAGACCAACTTGCCTAGCCCCGGGTTCCTATGCTCCTCATGGGGCAACATAGGATTGGATGACGAATGAATGAATGAATAGTTTAGGCTCTTTTTTACACTTACTGTAGTTACAATGTCTTTTTCTTATTTCCTTTCTTCCTCTCTCCGTACCCTTACAGATTCATTTCTTATACTCCTCCCAACCCCTTTCAGTATACCCTCTTCTCACTTTATTCCATGCTCTTTTTCTTGCCTCAAATGCCATTCTACACCCATTATTAAACCATTCTTTCTTCCTTTCCACTGCTGTGGAGAATTTTGGGACATATTTACTAGCTCCTGTTTTATATACTGTACTGCTATCAAAAACTCATATTTCTCATCAACATTTGTGATCGCATTCATTTGATTCCAGCCTACATT
The DNA here is from genome assembly GCA_018397915.1 of Birgus latro. Classification (NCBI taxonomy): domain Eukaryota; kingdom Metazoa; phylum Arthropoda; class Malacostraca; order Decapoda; family Coenobitidae; genus Birgus; species Birgus latro. The sequence continues at coordinate 35,056 of JAGKTI010000629.1, read as the reverse complement.
TTGGAAAAAGATCCTCAGGGAAGCAAAGTCTGCCTTCCCATAACTGTATCTATTTTCTCATCCTTCAATCATATTATAATGTCCTTAACACTCCCTCTTCTGACTTTCTTTCCTTCATTCTTTCCTCTTCCTTCTGCCTGTGGGTGACTGTACACTGAGTGACAAACAAAATGGTTTTCTGTACACCAGGAAACCATTTACTATGCTGGGTGGTTACCATATAACCAAATTTGGTGCTTGGTGGTTTAATGGGCAATTTCAGTGCTCCAATCGGATTGAGCCAGAGAAGGTTTATACCCGAGGGGTGGTTGGGGTTTATTGCTTACGTAATGCCACTCAGGGAGGAGTGCGGCTTGTCACTCTCATCTTAAATATCAAGATCAACTTTTTCTGTGCCTGCCCTCCTTTCTTCCTATTTCTCCTATATTTCCTGTCACTTCTTACTGCTTTTCTTTCCTTTACAGGTGGCATTACATTGAGTGACAAGCCAAATGGTTTCCTGTAAGCCAAGAAACCATTTACAATGCTGGGTGGTAACCATATAACCAAACCATACGTGCTCCCTACGTGTCAACAAGTGGGTTGGTGGAGGGTTAGTGCCCCTCCCCGTAAAAAAAAATAACTCAAAGTCAAATGGCCACCCCTTACGGGATTATGGTGTCTGGCAATAGATAGATAGATAGATAGAACTTGCCTAGCCCCGGGTTCCTATGCTCCTCATGGGGCAACATAGGATTGGATGATGAATGAATGAAAACATTCATTTTACTATTTACAAACCTAACCAATAGTTTAGGCTCTTTTTTACATTTAGTTACAATGTCTTTTCATATTTCCTTTCTTCCTCTCTCCATACCCTTACAGATTCATTTCTTATTTGCTTGTACTCCTTCCCAACTCCTTTCAGTAAACCCTCTTCTCACTTCCACGCTCTTTTTCTTGCCTCAAATGCCATTCTACACCCATTGTTAAACCATTCTTTCTTCCTTTTCATTGCTGTGGAGATTTTGGGACATATTTACTCGCTGCTGTTTTATATACTTCTATCATCAACTCATATTTCTCATCAACATTTGTGACTGCATTAATTTTACTCCAGTCTACCTTTTGGAAAAAGATCCTCAGGGAAGCAAAGTCTCCCTTCCCATGACTGTATATATTTTCTTTGTGTTTTTCATCTCTTTCTCCTTCACTTACTCCTGCCACTTCCATCTCAGTAACCAGATGATCACTTTTACCAAAGGGGCAATGGTAGGTTATGTTCTTCACATCTTCTGGGTCCTTTGTGGATACCAAGAATACCAAGTCGAGCCTTGATGGTTTGTCGTCTCCTCTAATTCTTGTACTGTATTTTCTTACTTAACTGAGTTAACATGTTCTACACCACCAATTCCATGATTTATTTCCAAGTGATTCCTCATTATTCCCAGCATCCATATTTTCCCAATCACCGTCTCTAGAGTTAACCCATGGACTGCGAGCCACAGCTCTGGCTGGGAAGTACTCGTTGCGAGCCACAGCTCAAGATGTGTTGGCCGTGCATCACCGCTAACAACTCCACCCTTACACAAATTTAGGCATGGTGTTACACAAA
>JAGKTI010000629.1:0-23482 GCA_018397915.1 Birgus latro | reverse complement strand
TATATATTTTAAAATGAGTTTTGTTGTGTCCAAGGCTTACTTAAATTTTACTGTGTTATGCAGTAAATTATTTATAGTGGCATTTGAGAAAAGTTATGAGGCAAATGGGATACTGCCTAGAGTTAGAAAGAACTGGTGGGGGTGAAGCAGGAGGGTGGCCATGATGCTTTTCGCGAATGAGAATACATACATTTGTGTGTTAAATATGGCCTTTATTGAGTCTAAACTTTGCTAAAATTATATAGTTATGCAACAAATTATTTTTTGTGGCATTTTAGAAAAGCTAAGAGACAAAAAGAAATATTGCCACTTGTTAAATGGAACTAGTGGGGTGAAGCAGGATGGAGGCCATGAAACTTTATGTATGAAAATATCTTCCTGTGTGTGTGTCTGATATGGCCATTATCGAGTCTAAACCTTACTAAAATTATGCTGTGTTATGCAATTAATTATGTATAGTGGCATTTGAGAAAGGTTAAGAGGCAAATGGGATTTTGCCCCTAGTCAGAAGGAATTGTTGGGGTGAAGAAGGATTGTGGCCATAGCACTTTTCTTCTTACACTGTTAATCTTTTTTCTCCGTTTGGCTCCTCTGATCATAACCTTATTACCTTAACCTGTTCTATCGCTCCGATGAGGCTGTGGACCCTCCAAAGAAATGTCATCTGTGGCACTTTGGAGCTGCGGATTGGGAGGCCCTCAGGCAGTACTTTTCTGATTTTCCCAGGAATGATTATTGCTTCCATGGCCAGCAGCCATCTATGTGTGCCTTACGCATTACAGAGATTATTCTCTCAGACATGGAAGCATACATTCCTTTCTCATATCATTTCTCTAATGCAAGAAAGCCTTGGCTTAATCACGCTTGTTCTAATGCTGTCCACAAGGAGAGGGTATATAAAAGGTACCAGAACCAACCCGCTCCTGAATCACATCTTTCTTATGTTTCTGCCCGGAATCGTGCTAAGTCTGTTCTTTGCTCTGCTAAGAATAATTTCATCCGCACTAAATGTTCTCAATTCTCCAACTCGAACTCTTCCCGCAACTTCTGGCACCTTGCCATAAACATTTCTAACAACTTTACCTCATCATCCGTCCCTCCTCTTTTCTACTCTGATGGTTCAGTAGCTATTTCTTCTACTGATAAAGCAGATCTCTTCGCTCAGACTTTCTCCTCCAATTCCACCTTAGACGACTCCGGTGCTGTTCCTCCATCACTTCCCCCTTCTGACTTCCTTATGGCTGACATCAAAATCTCTTCAGCTGATGTATTTTCTGCCAGCACTGGCTTCAATATTCACAAGGCATATGGGCCTGATGGAGTCCCTCCTTTTGTCCTCAAGAACTGTGCTTCTGTGCTTACATCCTACCTAGGTAACCTCTTTAGCCTCTGTCTGTCAACTTGTACCTTTCCTTCTTAATGGAATTTTGCTCTCATTCAGCCAGTCTCAAAGAAGGGTGACCATTCCCAACCCTCTAACTATCGTCCAATTGCTTTAACATCCTGTTTCAAAAGTATTTGAGTCTATTCTTAACAGAAAAATTTTAAAGCATTTTCCTATCACAATCTTCTTTCTGATCGTCAGTATGGGTTCCGTCAGGGACGCTCCACTGGCAATTTTAAAGCATTTTTCCTATCACAACCTTCTTTCTGATCGTCAGTATGGGTTCCATCAGGGACGCTCCACTGGCGATCTTCTCACATACCTTTCAGACTCCTGGTCATCCTCCTGTTGGGACTTTGGCGAAAGCTTTGCCATTGCACTTGACATCTCAAAGGCTTTCGATCGAGTCTGGCATAAATCTTTAATTTCCAAACTGCCCTCTTACAGTTTCTATCCTTCTATATGTGCCTTCATCTCTAGCTTCCTTTCTGGTCGTTCTATAGGCGCCGTTGTAGACGGCCATCGTTCTTCTCCTAGATCTATCAACAGTGGTGTTCCCCAGAGCTCTGTCCTATCACCAACTCTCTTCCTTTTATTCATCAATGACCTTCTAAGCTGTACATCTAACCCTATTCACTCATATGTTGATGATTCCACCCTTCACCTTTCCATTCAGTTTCCCCAACATCCATCTCAACAGTTACTTCAACAAGCAAGGGATGAGGCTATGGCACACCTAATGTCTGACGTGGCTCGTATCTCTCTCTGACTGGGGTAAAAATAATCTTGTTGTTTTTAATGCATCAAAGACTCAGTTCTTACACCTATCAACCCAACAAAATCTTCCACAGGAGTACCCACTAATGTTTAATAATGTCCAGCTCGGTCCTGCATCATCCTTGAACATGCTTGGGGTTTCATTCACTCGGGATTTTTCTTGGAAAGAACATATTATATCTCTTGTGAAATCTGCTTCCAAGAGATTAGGTGTGCTAGGCCGACTCTGAACCTTCTTTACCCCCGCACAGTTGTTGACGTTATACACGGGTTTTATTCGCCCCTGTGTGGAGTACAACTCTCATGTGTGGGGAAGCTCCCCACATAGAGCTCTTCGCAATAGGGTGAAGTCAAAGGCTTTTTGTCTCATTAACACTCCTCCTCTTACTGGTTCCCTTCAACCTCTGTCTCTTCGCCGCACTGTTGCATCATTATCTCTTTTCTATTGCTACTTCAATGGCCACTGTTCCTCTGAGCTGTCTGCTTGCATCCCTTCACCTCTACAGCAGGCACGTAGTATCCGTCTAGCAACAAACTCTCATCCCTTTTCTGTCCAACTCTCTAATGCAAGAGTTAACAGTTACTCCCAGTCCTTCAATTATGCAACTGGTTAACTCTGGAACTGTCTTCCTCTGTCTGTATTCCCTACTTCCTACGATCTCCAGTCTTTCAAACGCAGTGTTCAGGCATCTCAGAATAAACGGATCTTGAATTTGGCTCTCTTTTGTATTGTCTTTGTTTTTTCTTGGGGGGAACAGTTTTGCGGGCCCATAGCCTTTGGTTCTTTCCTCCTTGTATAAAAGAAAAGAAAAAAAAATCTCAGCAGGGAGAAGTCCATATGTCACTTTTTTCGGGGTTTTGCTTTTTTGGAATGGCTTGGGCCCCAATTAGTCAATTCTACTGAGGTTTTACTGTAATTATATTGCTTGACACTAGTCAATCCTTGGATTGAAGTTATTAAGCCCTGTCCATACTACTGGGCAGTGACTGGCGGACTGCGCCCTCATTGAGCACAGTCCGTTGGGCGTGACTGTGTTGTTCATGCTGCTGAGTAGCTGGTCAAGCAGTAAAGTCGGCCAGTAGTCAAAAGGTGGTCGCCAGTGCTCGACACAGTTGAAAAGAAAAAACAATAGCTAAGTAGAGCATATTAAATGTTGCAATTGCAAAAAAAAAAAAATAAAGGAGAGAGCGCAGAAAAACAATCTGGTTAAAAAGCAAAATGTAACTTTTTGAGGATGGCAGGGTAGTTGGCCCATGCCCAGCGTTAAGCCACTGGGAGGAGTCTCATGCTTTCGCTTGGCTACAGGCACTGGTTGGCCGCTAATTTGCCCATCAAAGTTGCCACAGTGTTCGATGACGGGCTTATCACTCGTGCTTGCAAGGCACTGCCCGATAGTGTGCCCGGGCTTCAAGATCATATGATTGCTTTGATATGTTGCATAGTTTATTTGTGTATCACCTACAGGCATTCACTATCGATTGGCAGGATGTTTAGTATGTGTGATATTGCTGCGAGATGAGCACGATGCTGATTTCAACATGACTCACAACGGTTTTATCTCTTTTTATCTTTTCCAAGAAAATTCACAGCAATCTTTCAATAGGACATGTTTTCTAATGTGGTGAAAATGAATACAGGGATGGCATGATAATCAATTATGAGAGTTTGTTTTTGCCTAACATATATTTGTCACTAATGCTGATAATGTTTCAACTCTAATATATTTCATCATTGGTAAGCACAGAACAAAATCATAATAATTTACAGTAAGTTTAGTTCCTCAGACCAAATATTCACTCTTCATAACATTATAAAATAATGGTCTCTTCAAAATAACATATGTGATCAATATACAACAAAACTGTCCAAATGAATATAATATTATTATATGAAAACAATACATCATTGGAAGAAATTATTAAATTAAAATAAATCTGCCACTTTCATTCAACTCAATATCTTGTCCAGAGACCATTGCTAGCAAGCACATCTTGAAGGTAGTTAGGTAGTGACACCATGTGATTGTGAATTATGTGGGTCTAATGCTTATTACTCTATTGTACTCCATGTTCATTCATTAAATACTGTAGTATTCTCCATCAATTGTTTACTACCACTTATTAGTTATTATTCATTCATTCATTCATTATCTAATCCTAAGTCGCCCCACAGAGGAGCGTAGGAGCCCGGGGCTAGGCAAGTTGGTCTTGACATTTAAGACGAGAGTGACCAGCCTCACTCATCCCTGAACGGCATTACATAAGCAATAAACCCCAACCACCCCTTGGATATAAACCTTCACCAGCTCAATCTGACTGGAGCGCCGTAATTACCCACTAAACCACCAGGTGCCAAAATTTAGTTATATGGTTACCACCCAGTATAGTAAATGGTTTCCTGGTGTACAGGAAACCATTTGGCTTGTCACTCTGTGTAGAGTCACCCACAGGTAGAAAGACGAGGAAAGAATGAAGGCAAGAAAGACAGAAGAGGGAGTGTAAAGTCACCCGTAGGCAGAAGGACAAGGAAAGAATGAACGAAAGAAAGACAGAAAAGGATTGAAGGAAAGATGGATGGAGGAGAGGAAAGGGCAGACACCCGAGACTAACACTACATCGAGTGAGTGGATGGTGAGCGCCCCCACCTACCTTCAACAGAAGGACAAGGAAAGAATGAACGAAAGAAAGAGAGAAGAGGATTGAAGGAAAGAAGGATGGAGGAGAGGAAAGGGCAGACACACGAGACCAGCACTACATCGAGTGAGTGGATGGTGAGCGCCCCCACCTACCTTCAATTGTATAAAATATGATGAGAACATTTGCTTCACCACCACTCAGAAGTTCAACAAATCACATTCCACCTGACAGAAGCTCTAGGTTCTGAGTGATGCATTCATAAAGATACGTAGGCTTACTACAGGGAACAGCCAGATGTCTCCATTAACTCGAATATTTTTCTCACACTTTCTACTCGTCCTACTGTAAATATACTGTATATTACAAAAGCCTCACCTTCAGATAATAAACCAGCATTTCATTTAGTGAAGGATCAGCATTTAGATTTACAAGATAATATTTATTCTTCTCCACACTAATGCCCGAGGCCTCCACACTGATGCCCATCTTCTCCAGTGCTTGTTGTCTTTCCTGCTGCACACGCTCTGTTGAAATATGACATGGAAATCATTTATGAAAACTGCAAGCAGTGACTGGTGACAATAGGCCTAATTACATGGAAAAGAAATCGATGAATGATCATAACTTTTAACTAGTGAAATACAAAACTGCAAGAAAAATCTGTCAATCTATCTATTGCCAGATGTTTAATCCTGAAAAGGGTAGCCACAAACAAATCCCCTCCATGTCACCCTGTCCCCCCCCCCCATTTCACTGCCCTCCTCCCAGTTCACACCCCCACTCTCATATACCTCTCCACTCCATCTCTCCATCTCATCCTTGGCCTCCCCCTCCCTCTCCCCCCCTCCACCTCACTTACATCAGTCTCTCGCTCACCATCCTCTCCACATGGCCAAACCATCTCAATGTGTTTCTCATAACGCTTCCTATCACATCCACATCACAACACCCCTTCACTTCCTTATTTGTCAGTCTGTCTCTCGATGTGACTCCATGTGCTCCTCTCAAATAACTCATTTGCCCTGCTCTCACTCATGACTTATGTTCCTCCAACTAGGTCCAAGCTTCACTTCCATACGTTAGAATTGGTATCACAATACTGTCATGCTGTGAATTTTTACTTCCATGCTCACTTCCTTGTTCCTTATCACTGTCTTCAAAGAACCAGCAATATTTCTTCCATGTTCCATTTCAAGCACTTCACCCTCCAGACTACCATCCTTACTCATCACACTACCCAAGTACTTAAATGCACTCTCATTTTCCATTTCCTCCTCATCCAACCTCACTGTACATTCACTGACTTCACTTCTCTCGAAGACCATAACTTTACTCTTCCCAACATTCACCTTTAGATTCCGTTTCTTACACACTCTCCCAAACTCATTCACCAAGCCTTGCAGCTCCCCTTCGTCACTTAACAGCACAGTATCATCTGCAAATAACACAAATAACAGTACAGGGAGTTTCCACACACTGCCCTCTCTTATTAGCATCACTCCAACATCCACTGTCCTATCTTGTATTTCTTTTATAACCCCATCCATATACAGACTGAACAACCATGGAGACATGACACATCCCTGTTTCAATCCAACCTTCAAATGGAAAAATTCACTTAATTCACTGTCCACATGCACTGCAGCCTTAGCACCCTCACACATACTCTTCATAGCATTCAGCAACTTCCCATTTACTCCATATACTCTTAATACTTTCCACAATCCGTGTCAATCAACTCTGTCATATGCTTTCTTCAAATCCATGAAGGCTGCATTCAACTTCTTTCCCTTCTCTAAAACATTTCCACTAAAGACCTAAGAATGAATATCTGATCTACACAACCTCTTCCTTTCCTAAAATCTCCCTTTCTTCTCCAACTAATTCCTCTGTTATTTCCCTAACTCTGTCAATAAGTATCCTACCATATACTTTTTCTATTACACTAAGAAGGCAAATGCCCCTATGATTACCACACACTTCTCTCTCCCTTTTTCCTTTGTACAGGAGAATAATTATACCTGACTTCCAATCCTCTGGGACTTTCTCTTCCTCCCAGGTGAATTTGCACATCTTCAACATCCATTCTACTACTATCTCTCCCCCGTGCTTCAGCATTTCACCACACACTCCCATCAATTCCTAGGGCTTTCCCCATTTTGACTTTCATCATTGCTTCCACAACTTCCATCATACTGATTTCTTCCCCTATTCTTATATCCCTCCTTTTCCCCGCCATTCCCCAGCCACTTATGCTTGCATTACTTTCATTCTCTACAGTATGTTCAACGATTCCTTAAAGTGTTCTTTCCATCTGCTCACTTTTTCCCTTCTCCACTAGTAATCTACCATTTGTATCTTTCACTCCTGAACTTCTTTAACACCCTGTCTAACTCTCTTTACCACTTTCCAGTACATTTTCTTACATTCTCTCCACTTTACACTCAAATTCCTTCCAAATTCCTCATCCACTCTCTTCTTACTCTGTCTTACTAATCTTTTCACCTCTCTCTTCCTCTCTACTCTCTCTTCCTTCTCTTAACTTCCTCCACACCCCTGTTTCTCATTATGCTCTCTTCTTTTGTGCCACAGCCTGTCTCACCTCTTCATTCCACCATGCTGTTCCTTGCCCTCCCTTTTATCTTCTCTTCACCCAACACACTACATCACATGCTGCACAGATTTCTTCTGTGAATATCTTGCACAAATATTGGTTTCAACAACACATGAGTGACAATTAAAATGCATGTGAAGTTCCTTGGAAGGAAAGATAATTAAATGATCAGCTGTGTAAGCAGTATGGCAGGATAGAAGATAAAATGACTCAAACCATCATCTCTAATACTGTATTCTATATCTGATGGGTAAGATACAGAAACAGGGAGGTACATAAATAGAACTACCAACACAGCATTCAGTGGAATGGGCAACATATCCATTCACTCTCCCAAAAGCTGGAAATATAATGCCCAATGACATTGCTGGGCTGAGCAAAAATTTGGTTGGGTGGAAGGCTGCCCATTCATAGCAGCTATCACACTAACAACTATTGCCCAATCCAGGCACACCCATGGTTCAAACATTTCTAGTGTGATGGATAAAGTATTAACCCTCTTGGGAACGATGATGCAAATCGCATAATATCAGTGTTGAGCTGAACAGTAACTGATGATACACTTTGTGCCAATTTGGGAAAAAAATACTGTATTCATCAAAAATCAAGTTTTCATGGGATATGCGTCAAACTCAGGTGCATCATACAGAAGAGTATGACTGCTAAGGGTAACGACACGGCAACACTATCTCGTCTGTTTTATGGTTGCCAGAGAAGATAAAGCAATCATGCACTGTTGGCGATTTTTTTTAGCTTTTGACGATTTAGTAAAAAGCTGTTGGTTGTATCAAAATTTTGAAAACGCCACAAGAAAGCTGGTGAAAATCTGCGTCTAAACACATGCTTTGCTCTTGACTGGTGCAGGCAAAATTTTTCGCTAGGACAGCAGGAATTTTTTTCAAAGTGAATTCTACCCTTGATCAGTTCAATCTCACTGCATTTCAGTTATTTCACTTAACAGTTGTGTGTTTTTATTTGCTTATGTTATAGTACGAATACTACCAAAGGTGATGGTATATTATTTATAACGATATAACCAATTTCCGAGGACTAATTTGGCTGTAGAACCAAAGGTTCCCTAAGCTGGTAGCAGTAGTTGTTCCTTAGGCAGTCTGGCCAAACAGTCCCGGGTACCTAAGGATGGCCACGGCCGAGACCAAGCTTTCCCACAGAGCTCTAAGAGAGTTTATGCTGTGCTGTGGAACAGGTAATTATGTGCAATGCAGTCATCCATAATGTGCTTAATAGTATGGGGTGCTACGTTGCATCCTGGACAGGCGTCAGTGACGGAATCATCCAGCCACTGCTGATAACTTAAGAGGACTGGATGATGCCCACATCTCAGCCTGGCCAGACCCTGTCCTCACGAGGGAAATAGGATTCAGAAGGATAGATATTAGGAGACCATGCATGCAGCTGTGTGTTGTCTTTAAGTGACTAAATGGAGCAGCAAGTGATCTGAGTATGGATATGCCTCTGGAAACTGGTCTGAGGCAGGTGAGGGGGGAGACATGACGGTATTTGTGTATGATATCATGTGCTGGGTGTTGTTTTGATGTTCCTTGGTGTGTATGGATGTGCTGCCATGTAGCATAGTGCATGGTGTTGGTTTGTGGAGGCTGTGGCGAAAATTTGGGTACCTCTCAAGTCTAGATGATCCTTGACTTTGAGGACTTTGGTTTCTTGGTGTAGGTGGTCTGTGGGTATAGTAGCTGTGCAGTCTGTGATTATTTTTAGGGCCTTGTTCTGTATGGTCAGTAAAGTGTTGTAGTGTGTTTTATTGAGGTTAGAAGCTCAAACAGGGCTTGCATAATTCATCACTGAACGTATATATTGTTTGCATACTGTGGTGGTGGTTTCTTTGTTCTGTCCAAATGTTGTATGGGCAAGTGATCTTGAGGCACTAAGTCTAGGTGTTAATTAATCTTCAATGTTTGTGATGTGTTGTTTAAATGACATTTATGTACTACATGTTACACCAAGGATTTGGTGTGTGTGGTATGGGAGTGTTGTTTATGGTAAGGTGTGGGATGTGACTGTGTTCTGCTGTCCAGTTTGTGAGATGGGTCACTGTAGATTTGGCTGAGGTTATTTTGAGCCTGTTTGTGGTGAACCATTCGTGTAGTGTGTTGAAGTAAGGTTGGAGGATGGGTGCAGCTGTGTTTACAATCTGGTGTGTACATGTGTTATGTAGTCCGCATAGGAAGCTATGCATATTTGTGGTGTGTCGGGTGTGGGTATGTTGTGCATGTACAGGTTAAAAAGAGTAGGGGACAAAACAGATCTCTGGGGGATGCCAATTGTGAAGTTTCTGATGTTCGATGACTGACTGCCAAATGTTACATGTGCACATCTGCCTGCTAAATAGTTTGCCAGCCATCTTTTTGTATTATTATGCATGTTTGTGTTGAATATTTTGTTTGTGAGGTTGTGGTGGGGGATGGCATCAGAAGCTTTCCTAATGTCTAGTGAGATTAGGAGTGTTCTGTGTGGTGGCCTAGCTGAATTGATGCCATTAACCCCTTAACCGCGGGGTTGTAGGAGGCGCGCCGTGCCCATCCCACGAGGCAAATCCGTGCACCAACTGACTTTTTTTAAATATTTGCCAAAAATCAGTTATTAGTCCTAGAATATTATAATTAAATATGCATATGGCACATACCTTCAGCATTCTCCTGGGATGTTTTTTTAGCACTCGTAGACTACCATGGACTTGTGGAGACTTCTGAAGTTGGGTAACTAAGTCTCCACTTTACACTTCCTGACATCCCGTAATATGAAGACCTATCTATCTATCTATCTATTGCCAGACGCCTCAATCCCACGTGGGGTGGCCACAAACATATCGCCTCCATGTCACTCTGTCCCCTGCCATTTCACTCCCATGCTCCCAACTCATACCCCCCTCTCTCATATACCTCTCCACTCCATCCCTCCATCACATCCTAGGCCTCCCCCTCCCTCTCGCCCCCTCCACCTCACTCACATACACTCTCCTGCCTGATATTATCACTAGAAACACTATTCAATGATTTCCAAGTAGTTTGGAATCCATACTCAAAAAAAAAAAAAAACAAAAAAAAAAAAAAAAAAAAACACTGTGAAAGCAAGGTAAAATACGAGCGCGTAAGAGCCTCCCACTCGAGCTAATTCACCGCTGGTATTCTGTCATTTCTTACTCATATACACACTCACGCTTTATTATTTCTAGCACTTTATTACACTCATATATATCTACAGTCCTTTACCGCTTCCCACACGATGTTTAGTAGAGGTAGAGGTCACAGGGCCTTTTATAATGGGTGCAAAAGCGGCAGAAATGGAGGGGCGCAACTGCAACATGCCTCCACTTTGAAGGACAGCAGTTAACTGAAATGTACGAGATGTACATATCTCAGTAGCCAAGAGTTGAAAATGTCAGCTGCTAATGTATCTGCTAAGAAATAAGTCGTAGGAAATCTAGACAATAAATAAAAAATTAGGTAGTTCCAGGTGAATATAAATATCACTCAGGCTTCTCCCTTCCTTTCTTATATACACTTATATTACGAGAATAGCTCATACGGCATATTTCACGAGGAAAAAAGCAGAGGAAATTAGCGATCGAGTGCAGGCTGGATGTTGCCAAGTGATAATTAGCCAATTCCAGGTGTATGGCACTATCAATTACCTTATTTTTTTATACATATATTATTTGGTATAAGAATAGGGCATAGGGCTCATTTCAATGGATGAAATCAGTGGAAAAATCCGGGGAAGATTTCCGTAGCGCAGAGGAGCTGAGCAGACAACACGAAAGGGTAATGGAGGGGAGGTAGGGAGGGGAGTCTAGAATGAGGGAAAATGGCTAAATTGTCAACAATGCATAGGAGTACTGATGACATTAGCAGCTCTGACAAGTATTGGACATTGGCAGTGCTAGTAAATGATACAAGTCACCGCCTGAAAGCCCGGGCGAATTAGAAACAACACAGAATCACAAAAGTGACGCCCAGCGGTATGATCCATTGCACCCGAGGGTCAAGGAAGTGACGACCCGCGGTTAACCCATAAACTGCGGAGTTGTGGTAGGCGGTCCTGGCACTTCCCGCCGGTGGTAATTCACGCCCTAACTTACTTTTTTTAAATACTGACCAAAACTAGCCTGAGTGATAAAAATACAACTCAGGATTCTCCTAAGATTTTTCATACATATTTATATCTTGACAGCCCCGGCTACTTAAAAAGAAAACAGAGGGACAAAACTGACGGCCCACGGCTCGAGCCAACGCCACCGAGCGTCACGAAAGTTACGGCCCGCGGTTTAGTATAAAGTCTGTAAGAAGAGAGTTCATGGAGTATAGTGGTCTAAAATACGTTGTGATGGGGCTAGGGGAATGTGAGGTGTCAACTAGTTGTACACCAGTTGTTCAGTGACTTCGGAGGGGGTGCAAAGGAGTGTGATGGGGCAGTGTGAAGAAGATAATGTGGGGTCTTTATTGGATCTGGGGATAGTGATGATAGTGTCATGTGTCCAGATGTTGGGTATTATGTTGTGTGAGTAGCTGATGAAGTGTGTGGTGAAATGCTGAAGCATGGGGGAGAGATAGTAGTAGAATGGATGTGGAAGATGTGCAGATTTGTCTGGGAGGAAGGTAGAGTCCCGGAGGATTGGCAGTCAGGTATAATTATTCCCCTATACAAAGGAAAAGCGGAAAAAGAAGTGTGTGGTAGTCATAAGGGGATTTATCTTTTTAGTGTAACAGGAAACGTATATGTGTCGCGCCGCTACCCAGGTGTCGTTACGGTATTTCTCGGGAATAAATCCTCCCGTATTTAATATCAAGTGGTAGCGTAGTTTAACTCCGCCTCGACACAGGTAACGCACGACATGGGGGGACTTCACTAAAATGCCCCGACACACATGTACTTAAAAACTGGGAACTGGAAGAAGTGAAAAAGTAATATGGCTTTTCTAGGCTTTAATTACAAAATAGTATTTACAAAAATCTACAAATAAGTCTGAGGTAATTCCCACCTCACTTCACTACGTGCATAAGTACCTAAAAACCGCACATACACGTCTACTCTTAAAATCACTGGAATATTAACACTATTTTAATAAAGCAAAGCCAGTCTTGTAAAAACTCACTAGTGCTGTTATATATATATAGCACTCTTTAGTTATTCATATATATGAAATCACTGTTACATCAATATAAGAAAAACACACTTAAACCTTTAAAATCTTAACTCCCTCCGTTTCAAACTAGGAGTCCTTACTAGTTCTTAAACTCCTTCCGTTTTCTAACTAGGAGTTCTTACTAGTTCTCAGACACAGATAACTAGGAGTCCTTACTAGTTCCCAGACGACAGACAAATAAATAGCACTGTTGGTCAGTTATACCCGCGGTTACAAAGTATGTACTTCCACTTACTACCAGTAATGCTCTCATGCTGGCTCCCTGGAACTTTACTCTCGGCTATACAGCGACGTCTCTGCACCAAGCGCGCCAAGCTGTCTCACCGTCCTCCAACTACTCTGTGTCTGCTCTTCGCCAAGTTCTAGTCTGAACTGAGGTCTGTACCTCTGTCTGGCCTCAAAAGGTTGCCAATATTCGCCAGCAGTCATATGGGGTGTGGTGGGTGGTGATGAGTCACCCACTCACCCAGTGCCATCACCCACTCACCCAGCGCCGTCACCCACATCACCCACCGTAGAGGCCCGATCAGACTCGCTGTGTCAGCACGCGTTCTCACGGTCTGAACTGCCTAGCCAACACTTTTCCTGTGTAAACAACTCGACCAACACCACCCGCACTACTCCTCTCTCTCTCCTCCTCCTTCCTCTATTTATTTCTTCCTCTCAACCTCTCTTCCTTATTCCATCTCCCTATTGCCCACAGCTATACACCGAATCGCTACTCTTTCTTCCCTGTCCGTATTTCATCCTTAACTCACTTCCGGTAGGCGGTGTCATTTGCACCTCTGTCACCGCTGTGTGTCTGACACCTGCTTGAGGGGATCCATGTCGGCTTCCCGACATATGGTAGAATACTTATTGACAGAGTAAGGAAAATAACAGAGGAATTAGTCGGAGAAGAAAAGGGAGGTTTTAGGAAGGGAAGAGGTTGTGTAGACCAGATATTCATTCTTAGATCTTTATTGGAAAAGTTTCAAGAGAAGAAAATGAAGTTGTATCTGGCCTTCATGGATTTGGAGAAAGCATATGAAAGGGTGGATAGACAAGGATTGTGGAAAGTATTAAGAATATATGGAGTAGATGGGAAGTTGCTGAAGGCTGTGAAGAGTATGAGGGTGCTAAGGTTACAGTGCATGTGGATAGTGAACTGAGTGAATTTTTCTATTTGAAGGTCGGATTGAAACAAGGATATGTCATATCACCATGATTGTTCAATCTGTATATGGATGGGGTAATAAATGAGAAACAAGGTAGGGCAGTGGATGTTAGAGCAGCCCTAGTGAGAGAGGACAGTGTTTGGAAACTCCCTGTACTGTTGTTTGCAGATGATACTGTGTTGTTAAGTGAAGACGAAAGGGAACTGCAAGGCTTGGTGAATGAGTTTGGGAGTGTGTGTAAGAAACAGAATCTAAAGGCGAATGTAGGAAAGTGTTAAGTTATGGACTTCGAGAAAAGTGAAGTCAGTGAATGTACAGTGAGGCTGGATAAGGAGGAAATGAAAAATGTGAGTGCATTTAAGTACTTGGGTAGTGTGTTGAGTAAGGATGGAAGTTTAGAGGGTGAAGTGCTTAAAAGGGTACAACAAGGAACAAAAGTTGCTGGTAAGGCAAATGCAGTGATAAGAAACAGGGAAGTGAGCATGGAAGCAAAAAAGTGAAAAAGCTACATGACTACTGTGATACGAAATCTATTGTATAGCAGTGAAGCTTGGACCTTGCTGGAGGGACAAAAGTCAAGAGTGAGAGCAGGCAAATGAGTTATTTGAGAGAAGCATGTGGAGTCACATGGAGATACAGAGTGACAAATGAGGAAGTGATGGAGTGTTGTGGTTTGGATGTGGATGTGATAGGAAGCATTAGGAGAAACACACTGAGGTGCTTTGGCCATGTGGAGAGGATGGAGAGTGAAAGACTGACAAGGAGAGTGTTTGTGAGTGAGGTGGAGGGAGGAAGAGGGAGGGGGAGGCCAAAGATGAGATGGAGGGATGGACCGGAGAGGTATATAAGAGAGAGGGGTGTGAGCTGGGAAAAGAGCAATGAAATGGCGGGGGGCAGGGTGACATGGAGGCAATTTGTTTGTGGCCACCCCCTTAAGGGATTAACGCATCTAGCAATAGATAGATATATAGAGTAGCTGTAGTTTGACATGTTAGTGAGTGCTTGTATGACTTGTGGTCCAAGGTGTTTACGGTGTATGTTGCTTATGCTGTCTGGTCCACATGCAGATGAGTGCTTAAGGTTGGTAATGATGTGCTTTTCTGGTAGTAGTGAAATGTGCAATGTCTGGGTCTGTAGGGAACTGTTTCTTATGTTGGATGACATGTCGGTCATCGCGATGGGGGTTTAGATGGCCGACACGTGAAAAGTGATAGATGAGAGTGTTTGCTTGTTGTTTGTTGGGGGTATGGTTTCTGTTGTTGTGATGGCAAAGTGTGATTGTGCAGTGATGCTGTTAGAGAGTGTGATGCTATTTATTGTTTTGCAGAGTTTGCTGATGTTTATTTTGCTCCACAGGTAAGATTGGATGACGCAGAGAAGGATAGATTTTGGGATGATTTAATACGTGTAGTGAGTGGTATGGGTGATGATGAGGTAGTGGTTCTGGGAGGGGATTTAAATGGTCATGTGGGTGAAGCAGCTCAAGGTTTTGAAGGAGTCCATGGAGGATGTGCATATGGTGTGAGGAATGCAGAAGGGGAAAGAATACTCGAGTTTGGGGAGGCTATGGACATGATTGTGTGCAACACACATTTTAGGAAAAGAATCAGCCGGTTGATTATGTACGAGTCCGGGGGAAATAGTAGTCAGATAGATTATTTTCTGGTCAGGAGGGTTGATAGGAGACTAGTGAGGGATGTTAAAGTTATAGGAAGCGAGGAGTGTGTGCAGCAGCACAAACTGTTGATTTGTGACATGGTGCTTAAGGAGCGAGTGATGAGAAGGACATATGTACCTAGGAGGAAAATATGGAAGCTGGGAAACCAATCAGTAAGGGATGCCTTTTATAGTGAGATGAGGAGAGTGGTGGCTGAACAGGAAGCCGTACATAGAGGCGTTAATGAACAGTATAGAGCCCTTAAGAACAACCTCTTGAGAGTTACCGATGCAATATGTGGTTGGACAAGAGGCCCACCAAGACATAAAGTAACTTGGTGGTGGGATGAGGGTGTAGAAGCTGCAGTTAAGGAGAAAACAAGGCTTTTCCGGGAATGGAAGAATGGTGGTAACAGGGAGGAGTACTTGGCTGCCAAGTGCAGGGCTAGAAGAGAGGTATACAGGGAGAAGTCTGAGTCACAGAGACTTTTACTTGATAATCTAAATCATGGAGAAAGGAAAAATATGATTTTTAGGGTGGCAAATCAGGTGAAGAGGGATAATCGGGACATTGTAGGTGAGCAGTGTGTGAAGAATGATGATGGAAGGGTTGTGGTGAACAGTGAGGATATTAAAGATGCATGGAGGGAGCATTATAGCCGATTGTTGAATGAGGAGTCTGATTGGGATAGAGAAGGTTTGGAGCCAGCTGATCCAGTGTTTGGCCCTTGGCCTTTGATTGACGCTGCTACAGTGAGTCAGGCAATAAGCAGGATGCAGGTGGGGAAGGCGGCAGGTGTGTCTGGGTTGACTGCCGAAATGTTCAAGGCCTCAGGAGATACTGGGGTGAGGTTAGTCACTGACTTGATAAATAGGATTATATATGAGTGTGTTGTCCCAGATGATTGGCTGAAGAGTGTAATTGTAAATGTGTACAAAGGAAAGGGTGATGCCCTGGAAAGGGGAAATTACAAAGGTATAAAGCTCTTAGATCAGATAATGAAAGTAATGGAGACAGTTCTAGAAGGTATGATTAGAGAAAGGGTGAATATCGATGAGATGCAGTTTGGGTTTATGATAGGCAGGGGGACCACTGATGCCATATTCATTGTTCGACAGCTTCAGGAAAAATATATTGGAAAGAAAAGGGAATTGTATTTTTTTTGGTTGGTTTGGAAAACGCCTTTGACAGAGTCCCTAGAGAGGTGGTGAAGTGGGCAATGAGAAAGCTAGGGTTAGAAGAATGGTTGGTTAGGGTGGTCATGGCCATGTACATGGGTGCTCGCACCCAGGTAAGAGTGAATGGAGCTTTGAGTGATGAGTTTTCCGTGAATGTTGGTGTGCATCAGGGGTCAGTTTTGAGTCCCTTGTTGTTTATCATGGAGCTTGAAGCCCTCTCACGTGACTTCAGAGATGCACTCCCATTGGAGATGCTGTATGCTGATGATTTGGTGTTGATTGCAGAGAATGAAAAGGAGGCGGAGGAAAGATTTAAGAAGTGGAGAGATGGTATGGGGTACAAGGGCTTAAGGGTAAATGCAGATAAAACAAAAGTGATGATATCTAGGGTTGGTGGCGGTACAATCAGAGGAGAGGGAGAGTGGCCATGTGCAGTTTGCCACAAGGGTGTGGGAAGTAATTCCATCCTGTGTAGTGTTTGTGATATGTAGTGATATTAGAGGTAGACTACGAGATGATGCTGATTTCATGTGTGCGGCGTGTTGGGGAGAGCAGGTGGAGATTGTTAGGCGTGAGAGGGTTGAACTTGCAGGTGAGTCTCTTGAGTGTGTGGAGGAGTTTCGTTATTTGGGAGACATGTTATGTGCCGGAGGTGGGGCTGGAGTTAGCTCGGTTGCTAGGGTAAGACGTGGTTGGAAGAAGTTCAGGGAGCTGTTGCCTCTCCTGACATTGAGAGGGTTTTTTTAAGAATTCTCCCCCTGTATCCCTGCTTGTCGTAAGAGGCGACTAAAAGGGTTGGTGGTGGGTTAGTGCCCCACCCAGTAAAAACAACTAACTAAAAATACAAACAGAAAGCCTCGGACCAGGACTGACCAAAAGTTGACGATAAAGGAACGGACAAATGACGAGATAAAGATTTCGACCTGGAATGTGAGGGGTATGAATGATGAGGTGAAAGAGAGAGAGATTGTACAGGTGCTTGAGAGTGCGAAAGTGGATATATGTGGAATAACTGAAACTAAATGGCAAGGTGAGAGTGTGAGAGAATGGGAATATGGATGGGGTATATGCGCAGGAGTGGGTGAGAATGAAAGGGCAAAAGAGGGAGTGTGTATTGTTGTGAGCAACAGGTGGAAGGAGAATGTAAGAGAGTATGGATCAGTTGGTTCCAGGATTGTGTGGGTAAGAGTGAAAGTTGGACTACAAATGTGGGCAATTGTGTGCGTGTATGCGCCAACGCAAGATCGTGTAAGTAGAGTGAGAGCAGAGTTTTGGACAAATGTGGAAGCCTGCTTGGAAAAGTTTGAAACGAATGAGAGAGTGTTTCTGATTGGAGATAGGAATGGAAAAGTGGGGAATGAGAAGGTGGATGGAGTGGTTGGTGAGTGGGGTGTGCCTGCAGAGATGGATGAGAATGGCATTGCTTTAGTGGACATTTGTGCTGGGAGAGGGTTGGTGGTAGTTAATACCCTCTTCAGGCACAAAATGATCCATAGGTATACATGGCGAGTGGTGAGAAGAGAGGACGGGGGAATGAATGAACGGAAGGCAATGATTGACTATGTGTGTGTGGATGAAAGGATAAGATGTATAATGGATGCAAGAGTATATAGAGATTGGGGGAGTGGACTTTCTGACCACCACTTGGTAGTGGCCAGAATCAGAGTCCAAACAAGATGGAGGAAGAGAAGAAGGGAAAGACAGGAGGAAGTATGTGTTACAAGGAGGGTAGAAAAGTTACAAGAGGATGGAATAAAGGCTGAATATTGAAGGGAAGTGGAGGAGCGATTGGGTAAATATAGATTGGAGCAGATGAGGGACGTGGAGGGTGTGTGCAAGGTATTCACAGAAGAAATCTGTGCAGCATGTGAGGTGGTGTGTGGGGTGAAGAGAAGACGAAAGGGGGTTCAGGGAACAGCATGGTGGACTGAAGAGGTGAGAGAGGCTGTGGCACAAAAGAAGAAAGCATATAATGAGTGGATGAGGAACAGGGGCAACGAAGAAGCTGAAAGACAGACGAGGGAGTTATATGTAGTGAGGACGAGAGAGGTGAAAAGATTAGTAAGAGAGAGTAAGAAGAGAGTGGATGAGGAATTTGGAAGGAATTTGAGTGCAGGAGGGAATGTAAGAAAATGTTCTGGAAGGAGGTAAAGAGAGCTAGACAGGGTGCCAATGAAGTTAGTGGGGGTGTGAAAGATAAAAATGGTAGATTACTAGAGGAGAAGGGAGAAAAAGTAAACAGATGGAGAGAACACTTTAATGAACTGTTGAACATAAAGAATGAAAGTAATGCAAGTATAAGTGGCTGGGGAATGGTAGGGAGAAGGAGGGTTGTGAGAAGAGAGGAAGAAATCACCAGGATGGAAGTGGCGGAAGCAATGAAGAAAGTTAAAATGGGGAAAGCCTCAGGAACTGATGGAGTGTGTGGTGAAATGCTGAAGCATGGGGGAGAGACAGTAATAGAATGGATGTGGAAGGTGTGCAGATTGGTTTGGGAGGAGGGTAGAGTCCCAGAGGATTGGAAGTCAGGTATAATTATTCCTCTGTACAAAGGAAAAGGGGAAAAAGCAGTGTGTGGTAATCATAGGGGCATTTGCCTTCTCAGTGTAATAGGAAAAATATATGGTAGGATATTTGTTGACAGAGTTAGGGAAATTACTGAGGAATTGGTTGGAGAAGAACAAGGAGGTTTTAGGAAGGGTAGAGGTTGTGTAGACCAGATATTCATTCTTAGATCCTTAGTGGAAAAGTTTCTAGAGAAGGGAAAGAAGTTGTATGCAGCCTTCATGGATCTGGAGAAAGCATATGACAGGGTGGATAGACAAGGTTTGTGGAAGATATTAAGAATATATGGAGTGGATGGGAAGTTGTTGAAGCAGTGAAGAGTATGTATGAGGGTGCTAAGGCTGTAGTGCGTGTGGATGGCAAACTGAGTGAATCTTTCCATTTGAAGGTTGGATTGAAACAAGGATGTGTCATGTCTCCATGGTTGTTCAATCTGTATATGGATGGGGTTATAAAAGAGATACAAGGTCGGGCAGTGGATGTTGAAGTGGCCCTAGTGAGAGAGGGCAGTGTTTGAAAACTCCCTGTACTGTTGTTTGCAGATGATACTGTGTTGCTGAGTGAAAACGAAGGGGAACTGCAAGGCTTGGTAGATGAGTTTGGGAGAGTGTGTAAGAAACGGAATCTAAAGGTGAATGTGGGGAAGAGTAAAGTGATGGTCTTCGAGAGAAGTGAAGCCAGTGAGTGTACAGTGAGATTGGATGGGAAATAAATGGAGAATGTGAGTGAATTTAAGTACTTGGGCAAAGTGATGAGTAAGGATGGTAGTCTGGAGGGTGAAGTGCTCGAAAGGGTACAGCAGGGAAGGAAGGTTGCTGGTTCGTTGAAAGCAGTGATAAGAAACAGGGAGGTGAGCATGGAAGTGAAAAAGTTGTTACATGACAGTACTGTGATACCAACTCTGACATATGGAAGTGAAGCTTGGACCCTGTTGGAAGGACAGAAGTCAAGAGTGACAGCAGTGGAAATGAGTTATATGAGAGGAGCATGTGGAGTCACATGGAGAGACAGACTAACAAATGAGAAAGTGAAGGAGCATTGTGGTGTGGTTGAGGACGTGATGGGAAGCGTTAGGAGAAACATGTTAAGGTGGTTTGGGCATGAGGAGAGGATGGAGAGTGAAAGATCGACGAGGAGAGTGTATGTAAGTGAGGTGGAGGGGGAGAGAGGGAGGGGGAGGCTGAGGATGAGATGGAGGGATGGAGTGGAGAGGCACATGAGAGAGGGGGATGTGAGTTGGGAGCGTGGTAGTGAAATGGCAGGGGACAGAGTGACATGGAGGCGATTTGTTTGTGGCCACCCCGTTCGGGATCAAGGCGTCTGGCAATAGATAGATATATAGACAGATGTGTTAGGAGTGTGATGCTGTTTGGTAGTGAGACCTGGGCTTTGGAAGAGGATATTCGCAGGTTTAAACGTACAGAAATGACAATGATTAGGTGAATGTGCAGTGCGTCCCTGCGTGCAAGGCCTGGGGGGGGCTGGGTTTACGATGGAAGAGTTGAGAGGAAGGATGGGACTGGAGTGTATTGGTGTTGTCATGAGGAGAGGTAGGCTGAGGTGGTTTGGACATGTGGAGAGGATGGGAGATGATAATTGGGTACAGAGTACAGAGGGTGAGAGGTGTTAATATTGAGGGAGGGGTTGGGAAGGGTAGACAGAGAAAGACATGGGACGAGGTCATTAAGTGTGACTTAAGGGTTAAGGGACTGAACAGGGAGGCTGCCAGGGATCGAGCAGCGTGGAGAGCCGCCATTAGGTGACCAAGGCCGACTCATGCAAGCATGTTGAAGCCTTCAAAAATGAAACGAAACGATCAAGTGTTTGGAGATAACTATTCCAGTTTAGTGTTTGCTGTTGCTGTTCTGATATTTTATTGTTTATCTGAGTGTTGAGTTCTTGTATCTGTTGTACAGTGTCTTGTGTATGGGGAGTTAGGGAGTGTCATAGTGTGTCCTGTTGACTGATGATGTCTTGAAAATCTGGTGTGAAGTTGGGGTTGTGTTTTTTTTGTTACCTTTAGGGGTCTGTCTTTTATCTGCATTTTGAATAACTGTACTGAAAGTGTGCACAGCAACATTTGTGAAGGCCTCCCAGTTGGCTCTCTCATAATTAGTGTATGTGTCTGTGGCCAGCTGGGGTGATTCTGGTTTTGGTAGTGATGATGATTGGGAGGTGGTCAGAGCCAAGAGTTTTGACCGCTCTCCAGGATGTTGTGGGGGCGAGGTTTGAGGAGCACAAGGTAATGTCTGGGGATGATAGGAGGAAGAGGGCTTGGCATGGGATATGGGAATGTTGATGGAGATTATGAGTATGAAAAGATTATCTGCTTGGGACTGTAGTACCAGCCTTCTGTCTGTGTCAGGGTTGCTGATATGCCAGGCCGACGCCTTGGCATTGAAATCACCACCCAGGATGATGATGGGTATGTTGGTGATGTGGTGTATTTGAGGAGAGTGATTGTGTGGTACTGTGGGGTACGATTGGGGGGGGAATGTATATTTTAGTGACTGTTATGTGTGATTTGTTACCAGTGCATATTTTAACTGATTGTATTTCTGTAGTAGTGTCATGTGGGGGGAGAAGTGACGTGTGTGCACTGGTATCTGAAAAGTTAATGGATTGGTGTACCAGGGTGATGAGTCCATCGCCACCGCAGTCGGCCCGATCTTGTCTAATGGTGGTGAAATTGTGAAATGTAGGTGTTTTTTGTGTTCATCATAGTTTTGTTCCTTGCAAGATGGCACTGTGTATGTTCTGTTGTTTGGTGAACTGTATGCGTTCTTCTTTTTTGGTGTTTATGCCATCTATGTTTAATTGAAGAATGTTTATGTTGTGTGTACGATGTGTGCTGGGGGCTGCAGCATGGGGGGGAGGTGGGGGTGTGGGTGGAGGAGAAGGTTGTTATGGAGATAAAGGTTGGGGTGAATTAGACTGGGGTGGAATGGGAGGGAATGGGGGATTGGATGGTGTGGAAAGGATCAGTGAGTTAGGCTGAGGAGGTGTGGAGGAAGTAGGAGTGGGGTTGGAGGTGGGATTAGTGGGTGGGAAGAAGGAGCATAAGGGGCAGATCCAGGTGTTTGTGTAATATCTTCTGGATGCAAGTGTTGTGCAGGTGTAATGGGCCCAGTTCTTGCAGGAATTGCACTGAACTGAACCCTTTGTCTGTTGGCTCAAAGTGATAGGTTTTGAGCATGCTGGACATATGTATTTGTTGATGGGTCCTGGATTGCTCTCAACGTCACTGGATAGAAGGAGTCTTCGAGAAATGACCACCAAGGAGGAGTCATTTCTCGGTGTAGAAAAAACAGTATTGTTGTATGTGTTGTGTTGAGAGATGTGGTACTTGACCTGGCAACTGAAGCCACTCCCAGGTTCTTGGGCCCCTAAGGGGCTGGGGGGGGGGATTGCAGTGGCTTGGCCCCCATGCTGTCCTCCTACTCTGCTTCGACAGCCTGTAGGGGGTGGGGAGAGGTGGCTTGCAGTCATAACGGACCCAGGTTCAAATCCCCGCTGGGGCAGGGAACAGTTTAAGGATTTGAATTTCATTAAATCAAGCTTTACTGATCTACCAGAAGACCCGCCGACATGTCGTAAAAATACCCCGGCTAATACCAATACACCAGTCCTGTATGAGACAGCCCTAGCATGTATTCAATATGGACGGTGGGTGTTAGTGCCGAAGTGGCGACATATAGAGGTGTATTGTATATAGGAGGACTGCTGGGTCTTGATAGCAGGCTGTGAAGCCTATGCCCAGATTCGGACACATTAAAAAAAAAAAAAAAAAAAAAAAAAAAAAAAAAAAAAAAAAAAAACAAAAAAAAAAAAAAAAAAAAAAAAAAAAAAAAAAAAAAAAAAAAAAAAGGACCCATGGTGAAGAAGTCACAGCTCCAGGTCTCACTAAGCTGGTTTCTAAGCTTCGTTATCTAATCTGTTCATGCCAGAGAAACTAATTGGAAACTTGCAGTTCCCGAGAGGGTTAACAGGATTAACCTTAGTGACAGTGACACTTGCTACATGTCTTGTAGGCTACAAGTATGTAGAAAAAAGGAAAAGGAAAACACTGTGGAGAAAGCCATGGATGGCCCATATATTTTGTGCTTATCACTAGAGGTCAAGTGAGGGCTGAATTAAGTTTGTCCTGGTCAAGTTTCGTTTCGTTTTCGTTTAGTTTTTGAAGGCTCCAACATGCTTGCATGCGTCGGCCTTGGTCACCTAATGGCGGCTCTCCATGCTGCTTGATCCCTGGCAGCCACCCTGTTCAGTCCCTTAACCCTTAAGTCACACTTAATGACCTCGTCCCATGTCTTTCTCGGTCTACCCCTCCC